>CM037792.1:50666012-50716012 GCA_021229015.1 Solen grandis | reverse complement strand
TCCTCCTAACCTTCCTGACCCATTTATTTCTAATGTTTTTATTAACTTTTTTTTATATCAACATGCACATGCCAAGAAGAAGAAAAACCGAAATAACAACAGATTTAAATGACTTACTGTGAAATCATTAATTTTCATGGGACACTAATTTTTGTTGATTTCATTGTGGGTTTTGTCCACAAATATTAATCCCCACGAAAACTTGTCTCCTAAATTGTACACCTCACGTTTTCTAGAACATAGATCTACTAATAAAATTTACCCATGAAATACCCTTAGGTACATAATCAACGAAATTTAATGTCAGCGAAAATTAATCATTTTACAGTACCCATTAATCTAATAAAGCCATCATCAAACTTCATTTTATTCTAATGATCGTACATATATTCACTGAAAGGGATAATACTTTCATTTAGTATTGGACAATTTTTTCAATTCTCAAGAACAAGTTTTAATCAAGAAAATAATGCAATAAAATAAACTAAAAAAAAAAAAAAAAAAAAAAAAAAAACCAAATCCATTTGAAACAGTCTGTGGAAATGAATACAATTTCTAAAATGTCTCTGGAAAAAAAAAAGAAAAAAAAAAAGGTAAAAATAAATGCAATAGAAATATTAGTTATTTTAGATAATATGTTTTCAGTCTGAATATTAGTTTCTCAACATAAATAACTCAATCCTGAGGTGACACTCTTCATTTAATGCAGTTGTTTTCATTTCGGTACCAAGAGATTGTCAAATAGAAGTAAAGCAGTGAATTATAAACTTCCCTCTGTAAATATTTTACGACAAAATACAATTGTTCATCATCACAGTGTGACTGACCTTAAAAAGCTTTCAAAGTTGATAATGAATTGTAAAAGGGTGTCTGTAACTTTAAATGTATTTCTGGAAAACTTAAAATTAAATATCAATATACATTCATATCTGTAGAACTTTCCTCACCAATCTAAATTATGATACCTGTATATATTCTCAGTTAAAATGCTTGAAAGCCTACAAGTCTGATACCCTTGACAGATATTTCAATACAGAGTCTGCATTATCCAAATCAAGGATCATACTTATCAGCCATTTACTGCTGAAGATGTGCAATTATTAGTACAGAATAGAGAGAGGTTCTAAATATAGTGGTCTTAAGGGCATATTCCACAATACCAGGTTTTAATACATAGACAAAGAAGGAAAATCAAAACTATAGCAAGCAGATTTTTTTTTAACTTTGTTTTATTATATAGAATCACACTGGAAACAATGGGATAAATATGGGGGTCTCCAAGCTACTTTTTGAATTATCTGCCCCTGAAAGTGAAATTTAGTTTTTTTTCTGTCAATTTCAAGGGCAGATAACTCAATATTATGGGCTGCAAATAATAATAATAATAAATGCATTTTTAAGTCTAAGTTTCATGCTCAGTTGCACGTTCACCGACTTTACAGCGTTTACCCCTGGTCATCGGGCTACTTGTATCTAACTATCGATCTCCCTGGGGAGTCTTTCACTCCGCCTAAGGCAGCCTACACCATGGCGCCACGGAATTATACTGCCCTCTCAGGTACCCATTTACACCTGGGTGGAGTGAAACAATGCGGATTAAATTTGATGTTTGGTACTATATTCCCTGTCATTGTGTAAAAGTTGTAGAAATTCTATGCAACAGATTTTATACCATAGTCACAAACGGGAATATATAGAAATAATCTTTTTTTTTTTTTCTTTTTTTTTTTGTCAAGAAAAAAGCAGTATGTCTATTTGCTGAAACATTGTGAGAAACCAAGTGAATGGAATTGTTTTAAACCTTGCATAGTGACTAGAAGTGAAACAACAAACAATAATGTGAAATGAAATAAGGTATCAATAGGTTTGAATACGAGTTATTTGCCCTTGGAAATGACAGAAAAGAGAAAAAAAAATCACATTCAGAGGCAGCTAACTCAAAAAAGTTTTGAAAAATTCTGTTCGCTAGTTTTGATAATCCTTCTTTGTCTATATAGTAAAAAAACTGCTATTGTGAAATACGCCCTTAATTGATGTGAGGTGGTCCTGATAATAAGATGGTCTAAATTGATAACAGGGAGTCCTGATAATGAGGTGGTCTTAACAGTGAGGTGATCTAATAGTGAGGTGGTCTTAACAGTGAAGTGGTCTTAAATAGGGTCAAATGAGGTGGTCTTAACAGTGGTCTTAATTGATAATAGGAGTCCGATAATGAGGTGGTCTTAACAGTGAGTGTCTAATTGATAATAGGGATCTGATAATAGGGAATTCTGTGAAGATTCATCCAATCAAAACCAGAGGTCCCAGCTTACAAACATGCATGTAGTAGACCAAGGTGTGGGATGACTAGTTGATCTCTAAGTTTTCATATTAAACAAAACATGTAGTTCAGCATTATTGTAAACGTAACTTGAACTTGAAGAAACCCATTATTTGGCCGCAGTTAGCCACACAGGAGTCCATCTTCAGTTGAAAAAAAATAATCAGAATACCATGAAGCCTGGCAAGAAAAAGAAATTGATCTCCTGTTATCATTGTAGAGGTTACAGACTGATGCAGTTAAGATAAAGCACAAGGCCTACAATATATATAAATCATGTTTCAAATATCTGATGCAGAAATACGACCTGAACCGGGAAAAATTCTGACAAGATGGACAAGATTTTGTGACTGTTAAAATTTTTCTTGTACTTTCATATGAAACAACAAAGAATATTGGAAGATGATACAACACAATTAAAAAACACTTAACAATTTTTGCCTGGCATCCGAGATGTGGTGTAAAATTAAAGTGGAGATAAAAACAACAAACCAATTCCCTTCAGTGCAATAGTGTTTAACTAATTGTTTAAACAAACACTTAGAAAAAATGTTGATATTCACAAAACATACATTAGAGAGGGAAAAATTCTGTGTACAGCTTATCTAGACCATGTGGGTCTACTCTGAGGTGTTAATTTATTAACAGGTTAAGTCTATATGTTAGATGCAGACTCAAGATAAGCAAATTTTTTATCCCTGACACCTGGCCAACAAGTCCTGGAACTACCCTTTTATGCTGAGATCCAAGCAAGTGAGCTACCATTATCACTCTGTTTTGGGACAACCTTGATTTTGGAGAAAATAATTATTTATTATGCCTCTAAATTTTGGGACACTTTTAATTTTATAATTTTTTACTGACTCTTTAAGTTTTGAGACAAAATTTTATTGCATAATTACCACTTTCTCTATACAATTATTATTGTTGTGATTTTTACCTAAAGAATGTGAAGTATTATTCGTTTATCTAATTAATAAACCAGACAGATACCCCAATTGTTTATCTTCAATTCCCACCCCTCTTTGCTCTTCCCCCACCCGTGACACGTTGTCTGTTGCATGTTTAACCCTTTCCCTCATATAGACTCATTTTGACACCCTCAGTAGGTACCACATAAAGCCTGATCTGCAGAAAGCCAAACTCAAACCTTATTAAATTTAATTACAAAATCCTCATTTCCAGACCACTGAGGAGCAGCGAACAGCATAAAACCTGATCAGCCTGCGAGTTACTCGCAGGCTGATCTGGTTTTATGCTGTGCGCATAGGTCTTTTCATGGTATCCTCTATGAGGGAAAGGGTTAAATAACATTGCACCTCAGGAAACAGAATGGGGTTGGGTGGAAGAGGTGTGTACTGTATATTCGTGTACATTTGTCATTAATTGGCAATCAAGGACAATAAGCAGATGAAAACAAATGACAAAGTCCAGGTCCAATTAACAGAAGACGAATAAGGGTTCTGATTCTGTATGTGTAACTGTTTATAACATGTCTCAATAATGACGCTAGAACAGCAAGTCTTGTTTGATTTATAAGTCCCGGAAAATGCACTTTTCCAACTGAGCAGAAGAAAGCAAAAATATAAAACTTTCTGTGTCAAGCATTGTAATCCAATGTTAGATAAATAAAGTCTTAACTTTTAATCACAGATAAGTCTTTTTTATTATCAAAAAGAATTGAGTATGATGCTTATTAATGCATATTGAAAACTTGACCTTATGAAAAAAATCGGCATGTACCTTATTAAAAGTTTAGGATACTTTTTGAAAAATATTTTTTTAGACTAAGTTTTGGGACAAAATAAAAATATTTTTTTTTTTTTTTGGTCACAAAATCTAGAGTGATTACGGCAATTACCAGTACCATTTTTTACGACTTTGTTATATCACAGACTGGGATCTAAATGCTCAAAAGACTACAATAATTACAGTCGTGGAAATAAAACCGCAAACGTTACCATTTAAAAAGAAATGTCAATGCATGTTGCTTCAGGAGTTAAAAATCAATAACGCTTGTAGCATGACACGTCACTATTTTTTTTCCAACAAAATAAATGCTTTAGAATGAGATGGGGTCTATCATATGAGGTTTATTGCAAGGTAAGGAGGTAAAAACTTGAGTCTGGCTACTACAGATTCTAGTTACCCTGCGTTTCTTTTTCCTTTGAGTATAGATTGAATTAAGTGGATCTTAGTGATTAGATTTACATTTTGTTTTTCAAAACATAAAAGTATCTATTTGTGAATTTTGCTACATGCCCTCACAGTTTAATCAGCCAAATTTTTATTGCGATTGTTCGTATGCATTGTGGGCCTTCAAAATACTGACAATCAAATTACATTGTATTAAAAGATATATTTTCACATAACTATTCAATTTATTATGAATTTAGAATATAGCTTGTACACCATTTATCTGTTGATGTAACAATAAAGTCGGAAACACCGGTCTGAATGACCTGTGTAAAAGTGCTCAAAGGATCATGGGTAATGCAAGGCTGCCATTGATGTGTAAAAGTAACGTAAATAAAATGAATGAACACACCATTAAGTTATTGTCAACAGTTCTTTAGCTAGTAATATCAATTTATGATGGTAGTGAAATGTATTTTGGCATTTTAATATGACTTTTTGCTATAAAAATACATATCTGTAAAATTACATTTTCTGAAAATGCTTAATTCAGTGAAAGTAACAGCAGGATATTAAATTCTTATTTACATGCTTAATCTATGATTCTATGATAGCACTTTTGAAATTATTGTATAATGTGTCAACAATAATAAAAAACACATTTAGCAATATCTAGGCATGCTCATGTCACCAACTATCGTCATACATATAAACTGCCTTCACTTATCGTGTGAACGAAGTTACTATATTTATACAATCCATTTCTTCAGCTCTCCACACCTGTGTATGTAACAATGCTATTTTGAATTGTGCCTGTCAAGTGAAGTATTGAGTTAACTTCATGGGTAACACATGCAGTCGTTTACGGTTTTATTTCCGTGGCTGTACTATGTTTCTGTGAAAAAAATACACATTGGAATCTTTACCAGATATTACAAAGTTTTATGAATTATAAAAGAAGAAAGTTACAACTTCAAATTTTTAAATCTTGAGAGTTGGTCTTAACTATAGACTGACGATTGATGAATTAGGATAAAAGACTTACATGGCCTGGATAAATGCAATTGGGCAAAAAAACAAGGAAAGAAAATTTTAATGCTGCCAACCTAACCACAAGACTACCAGATCACAAAATAAATGAAACTGCATGGTATCTTAATAATAAAAAGGAAGAAACCGCATTTAAATTTCTCATTCTTTGCACCACTACATGCAGCCTCAGAAGAAAAACACTGCCTCTTCTAAACAGGACTCTAACCAATTTAATCCAGCACAATATAAAAAAAAATCTCTACGATTTTCTGATTCAGAAAACTCATTAATGAGCCAGGCACCTCAAAAAATATTTAACAGGGATTGCAACATTTTTTGTTCCCTATCTCATTGTTGCATTACCATAATCCTGTCTTGTTGACTACATTGCCTTTTTTGCTTGTTGTTTACTTTTGTGGCTCTGCTTCACTTCAGAAGCTTCTCTTCTAAGAGGAAGAAAATTGGTATTTGTGTGAACTATTAGAAGAATAGCACAAATGGCTGCTTGTTTACAAATACCTGGACACACACCAATTACCATTCTGTCATCACCTGCATAAGAAAGCCATCAAGGCAATTAGAATATTTTACTCTTTTTACTTGCAGATAGGACCATTGAACACATTTTGAGCCTGGTGGTATACAACAGATACAAGAATAGTAGGGAAATTATAGTATGGGAATCATCTTGTTTTTAGATGTGAGATCCTTGTGGAAAATAAAGTATAACCCTCCCCTCCCTCTCTGGATCTAATGCACCCATCAATATTTTGACCTGGTGAGCAGTGGGCTGACCTAGGGAAAAAACACATTTTTCATTTCCTTGAGTCTAATTCTCCATTGTAGGGCACAATATGAATTTGTCAAAATCCCCACATCATATGCTTGCTAAAGGATCCGTTACCAATCTGTCAATGTCCAACCTGTTGGGAACAGTCTTCTATCAAAAGGCTGCCCCCACCCTGGGGCAAAACATTTCAAGATGCACAAGAGCCATGTTGACATGGCCATCCCCCATCAAATGCTTGCTCTTTAGAAGATGTGTTGGAGAGTAAAATATTTCATTCTTAAAAGAATATTTTTGGTAAGGAAGACTGATGTTTGAAGTGATTATAGATATGAAACTCATGTGAAAACCTACTAATTCCCCTATATTGAAGTCTACAGGTAAAATGTCAAGGTCACTATGACAAAAATTAAGCCTGAAAAATAACAAAGGGCAATAACTCAAAAATTATGAAAGGTAGAGTATCATTCCTGTGCACTGCACTCTTCCTCAATGAGATCTATTCACCTATGAAGTTTCAAGTTGGTATCTTAAATACTTTTTGAGTTTTGCTCCAGACAAAAACTAAGCCTGAAAAATAACAAAGGGCAATAACCAAAAAAGTATGAAAGGCAGAGTTATCATTTTTGTGCACTGCACTCCTCCTCAATAAGATTTATACACCTTTGAAGTTTCGAGTTGATATCTCAAATACTTTTTGAGTTTTGCTCCGGAAAAAAAGTAAGCCTGAAAAATAACAAAGGGCCATAACAAAATAAATATGAAAGATAGAGTTATCATTCTTGTGCACTGCACTCCTCCTTTATGAGATCTATCTACCTATGAAGTTTCAAGTTGATATCTCAAGTACTTTTTGAGTTTTGCTCCAAACAAAAATTAAGCCTGAACAAATAACAAAGGGCAATAACTAAAAAATTATGAAAGGTATAGTTATCATTCTTGTGCACTGTACTCCTCCTCAATAAGATCTATCAACCTATGAAGTTTCAAGTTGATACCTCAAATACTTTTCAAGTTATGCCCTCGACAAAAATTAAGTCTGAAAAATAACAAAGGGCAATAACTCAAAAATTATGAAAGGTAGAGTTATCAGTCTTGTGCACTGCACTCCTCCTTTATGAGATCTATCCACCTTTGAAGTATCAAGTTGATATCTCAAAAACTTTTCGAGTTATGCTCCGGACAAAAATGTGGGACGGAAGGACGGACAGATGGATGGACGGACGGACGGAAGGAGACTATTACCATATCCCCCGCCGCCTTTGGCGGGGGATAGTAAAACAGAAAACCCATTTTAACCAAAATCCCCTAAGAAGGGGGTCTGCGCAAGTCCACTTTAAAACCAGACCAAACTGCCAGTTTTCAAGGATAAGCAAGTCAATACAATTGTGTAATGACCCATTGGTACTCTTCAGAAAAGTAAGTGACAATGTAGACTTTCAACTGAGTTTATTGTCACATTACGTTAAATGGGAAAGGGTCAATCAGATAGTTCTTGCACTTTATCTGGTACACTAAGTCTCTGTCTGACAGCTTAAAATGTTTCAAATTTTAAAATTGTTTAAAGGAAAAAATATTTAGAATTGACAATCCTTTCACCAGCACTTTAGTGACTTCCAGTCCACTCACACAGACGTCTCTCTGCATTTATCATGGAAGGAAACATTTTCAAAGTAATCTTTCAGGATTTCTTGCTTAAAATGCCAAGGTTTCAAAAAAGTGCCTGAATCTCTGTCTGGTAGAGACACTGTGTAGTTTTTCCTTTAATTACAGAAATGTCTCAATAAATGCAATATATAAGAAGTGATCACAGGAAATTGCCAGCTATTGGCTTCAAAAATCTACAAAATGACCTTCCATATTGGCAATATTTCAAGTCAATTCACAGTACTGGTGATTTTGAATTCTTTGCAGGTATCAAACTGTAATTCCACAGCATGTTCTAGACGAGACAGGCAGACTTTGGTAGTCCAGATGCTGTCCTGCTCCTGTTACTATGACAACTTAAGTGAGTTGGCAGCTGGAGTTTGATTTTCAGTTCAGTAACACTGAATAGAAATTTTGACCCCTGAATTACAGCCAACCTGTATACAAAGACCAATAATTTGATCCCAACACTGATTTGACAGAATTTTTTACCTCTGAATAACACCTACCTATTGTTAATGGACAGTTTTCAGTTTCCAACAAGTGGTCTGTGTTCACAAATTAAATGTACCAGCAATCATACACATATATATATATATATCCAGGAATGACAACTCTTTAATGAAACTTCTTTAAATAACCCCAAGATCCTGCTTAATTATAACACACCATAGTGTTGATTAAGAAATAACCAATACTTATCTGTGTTTTGTTGTGATTTAAACAACAGTTTCATGTTGAAGTGCATATTATAATAATGTTATGAGGGCAAAGCCCAAGTGATATAATTATTTGCACCTGAACAAGGAACCTGTGGTTAAATACACTTCAATACACAGATAGGCATTGACTTTTTTTATCTAACCTGATAATCATCATTTTTCATCTGTACTATTTCCTTGAAATGAGAACCTACAAGCAAAATTACTTCTATGTTCAGTTCTCCCTAAATATACAAATGACGATAATAATTCAATAAAGAAAGACACTAATTTTATATTTGCTGATTACATGCTTTACTTACACTTTTTAATTCTCTTAACCTACTGTTTATAATTATATCTTCAATTGCCCCCTTTAACTTGCAAAATGAACATCAAATTGTATCTTTGTTTTTTTACTTTATAGTAAATTATGTGATTTTGTTACGTCATTAGTGTGAGTTCTTGCCTGTGCTTTGTTAAGAATATACACAGTTTTTTTTTTTTCTTTCTGTATAGAAAGAAAGATGTGAGTCGTGAAAGATTCCATAAGAACACATTTCATTTTTACACCAAATCCTAGTAACCCTTTCCCTCATAGAGGAAACCATGAAAAGACCTATGCGAACAGCATAAAACCAGATCAGCCTGCGAGTAACTCTCACTGTTTTTGAGTGACTATATTATTCATGTTTTCTCTGAGAAATATTTGAATAATGATGTATGTTATGTATAAGTTAACCCTTTCTCTCATAGAGGACACCATGAAAAGACCTATGCGACTCAGTGGTCTGGAAATGAGGATTTTGTAATTAAATTTGGTAAGGTTTAACTGTGGTTTTCTGCAGATCAGGCTTTATGTGGTACCTATTGAGTGCGTCAAAATGAGTCTATATGAGGGAAAGGGTTAAAATGTCATCCACTTATCTTGGACCCAAAATACAGTATTATAATAGAAACAGTTAAAATGCCATCCACTTATCTTGGACCCAAAATACAGTATTATAATAGAAACAGTTAAAATGCCATCCACTTATCTTGGACCCAAAATAAGTATTATAATAGAAACAGTAAAATGTCATCCACTTATCTTGGACCCAAAATAAAATTTAGAAACAGTTAAAATGTCATCCACTTATCTTGGACCCAAAATACAGTATTATGATAGAGTTGTACTGAACTCAGATTTGAGTTGCAGAAGCTGAAAAATCACCTATGTTAACAAAAATTTGCAAATTAAATAATAAAAATTATCCAATGGCCGTATTGGGATATCATGTGAACAGTGTTTAACCTAATTTACATAGAATGATGCAAGAATTGGCTTGTTATTCTTCTTGAGAGTAAATAGACCCTAAACAATGATTTAATTATAGACAGAACCTTCAAAAAAATGAAAAATCCATTTATTTTGTAACAGGATCAGTAAATGGATTGTGTTTCCAGCAGAGAGATGAAAGAAGATTATAACCTCCCATATATCAGAAAAAGAACACAAGAAAAACAATACAAAACAGGAACTTATCCTGCATTATGATATTTTCACGGATAAAAATTGTGATTTATTGCCAAAAACAGTCTCTCCAATGATTTGATTTAAGACCTTAATCTCCTTATTTGGAACTCCTCTTGAAGTTATTCCAAGGCATTGTGGGTAAAATTTTATGAATTACAACTACTGGTGTTGAAGCAGAAACACAAAAACTGACCCTAAAAAAGTTATGGAGAAATAAGGCGGTAAAGTTAAAACATAATTATATCAAAACATACAACAATGATTATCCTCTTAGAAGTGGAAAAAAAAATATTGGAATTGAAAAACAAGAGGCCCATGATGGCCCTAAATCGCTCACCTGAGATAAATAGGTTGACCCAAGGAACATCTGTACCAATTTATTTTAAAATCTGGCCAGTAGTTTTGAAGAAGATGATTTTTAAAGTTTTCAATTTTTTTTTCTTTTTGTTGCCATGGCAACCAGAGTTCTACATGGATCAAGTTTATTTTAGCAACTTTTGTGAAGGTTGACCCAAGGATCATCCCTGCCAAGTTTAATCTAAATCTGTCCAGTGGTTTCAGAGGAGATGTTGTTTAAAGGTTTCTCTATATACATATAAGGCAAATAAGCCCCGCCCCTGGCGGCCATGTTTTTTTACGGATCGGAATAATTTTAGCAACTTTGGTAGAAGTTGACCCAAGGAACATCTGTACCAATTTATTTTAAAATCTGGCCAGTAGTTTTGAAGAAGATGATTTTTAAAGTTTTCAATTTTTTTTCTTTTTGTTGCCATGGCAACCAGAGTTCTACATGGATCAAGTTTATTTTAGCAACTTTTGTGAAGGTTGACCCAAGGATCATTCCTGCCAAGTTTAATCAAATTCTGTCCAGTGGTTTCAGAGGAGATGTTGTTAAAAGTTTTCCCTATATACATATAAGGCAAATAAGCCCCGCCCCTGGCGGCCATGTTTTTTTACGGATCAGAATAATTTTAGCAACTTTGGTAGAGGTTGGCCCAAGGAACATCTGTACCAATTTATTTTAAAATCTGGCCAGTAGTTTTGAAGAAGATGATTTTTAAAGTTTTCTTTCTTTTTCTTTTTTTGTTGCCATGGCAACCAGAGTTCTACATGGATCAAGTTTATTTTAGCAACTTTTGTGAAGGTTGACCCAAGGATCATCCCTGCCAAGTTTAATCAAATTCTGTCCAGTGGTTTCAGAGGAGATGTTGTTAAAAGTTTTCCCTATATACATATAAGGCAAATAAGCCCCGCCCCTGGCGGCCATGTTTTTTTACGGATCAGAATAATTTTTTTAGCAACTTTGGTAGAGGTTGGCCCAAGGAACATCTGTACCAATTTATTTTAAAATCTGGCCAGTAGTTTTGAAGAAGATGATTTTTAAAGTTTTCTTTCTTTTTCTTTTTTTGTTGCCATGGCAACCAGAGTTCTACATGGATCAAGTTTATTTTAGCAACTTTTGTGAAGGTTGACCTAAGGATCATCCCTGCCAAGTTTAATCTAAATCTGTCCAGTGGTTTCAGAGGAGATGTTGTTTAAAGGTTTCTCTATATACATATAAGGCAAATAAGCCCCGCCCCTGGCGGCCATGTTTTTTTACGGATCGGAATAATTTTAGCAACTTTGGTAGAAGTTGACCCAAGGAACATCTGTACCAATTTATTTTAAAATCTGGCCAGTAGTTTTGAAGAAGATGATTTTTAAAGTTTTCAATTTTTTTTCTTTTTGTTGCCATGGCAACCAGAGTTCTACATGGATCAAGTTTATTTTAGCAACTTTTGTGAAGGTTGACCCAAGGATCATTCCTGCCAAATTTAATCAAATTCTGTCCAGTGGTTTCAGAGGAGATGTTGTTTAAAGTTTTCCCTATATACATATAAGGCAAATAAGGCCCGCCCCTGGCGGCCATGTTTTTTTACGGATCAGAATAATTTTAGCAACTTTGGTAGAGGTTGGCCCAAGGAACATCTGTACCAATTTATTTTAAAATCTGGCCAGTAGTTTTGAAGAAGATGATTTTTAAAGTTTTCTTTCTTTTTCTTTTTTTGTTGCCATGGCAACCAGAGTTCTACATGGATCAAGTTTATTTTAGCAACTTTTGTGAAGGTTGACCCAAGGATCATTCCTGCCAAGTTTAATCAAATTCTGTCCAGTGGTTTCAGAGGAGATGTTGTTTAAAGTTTTCCCTATATACATATAAGGCAAATAAGCCCCGCCCCTGGCGGCCATGTTTTTTTACGGATCAGAATAATTTTAGCAACTTTGGTAGAGGTTGGCCCAAGGAACATCTGTACCAATTTATTTTAAAATCTGGCCAGTAGTTTTGAAGAAGATGATTTTTAAAGTTTTCTTTCTTTTTCTTTTTTTGTTGCCATGGCAACCAGAGTTCTACATGGATCAAGTTTATTTTAGCAACTTTTGTGAAGGTTGACCCAAGGATCATCCCTGCCAAGTTTAATCAAATTCTGTCCAGTGGTTTCAGAGGAGATGTTGTTTAAAGGTTTCTCTATATACATATAAGGCAAATAAGCCCCGCCCCTGGCGGCCATGTTTTTTTACGGATCGGAATAATTTTAGCAACTTTGGTAGAGGTTGACCCAAGGAACATCTGTACCAAATTATTTTGAAATCTGGCCAGTAGTTTTGAAGGAGATGATTTTTAAAGTTTTCAAATTATTTTTCTTTTTGTTGCCATGGCAACCAGAGCTCTTCATGGATCAACTTTATTTTAGCAACTTTTGTAGAGCCTCACCCAAGGAATATTCCTGCCAAGTTTCATTAAATTCTGTCCAGCAGTTTCAGAGGAGATGTCGTTTAAAGCAAATTGTTGACGACGGACGACGGACGACTGACGACGCACGACTAACGACGCACGACGACGGACGACGGACGAAGGGCGATCACAAAAGCTCACCTTGAGCACTTTGTGCTCAGGTGAGCTAAAAATATGCATTGTTCGATATTTCTTTGAACTGGGTAAAGTTTCACAAAATTTTCTTAGAATAATAATGTGTTTGTTTGGTCGGGTTTAGCAATTTAACCCTTTCCCCCATAGAGGAAACCATGAAAAGACCTATACGAACAACATAAAACCAGATCAGCCTGCGAGTAACTCGCAGGCTGATCAGGTTTTATGCTGTTCGCTGCTCCTCAGTGGTCTGGTAATGAGGATTTTATAATTAAGGTAAGGTTTAACTGTGGTTTTCTGCAGATCAGGCTTTATGTGGTACCTACTGAGTGCGTCAAAATGAGTCTATATGAGGGAAAGGGTTAATGACAACATTCAAGCCATTTTAAGACTTCAGAGTAGGGCTGCCTCAGAGTGGTGTCTAAGCGAAGACAAGGGGCAATTTAAACCACACCCAGTCCCATTATCCTAGCACTGGGCTAACAAGTCATATGTGCTAAGCATCATGTGCAAGGGAATTTTTTTCTGGATGGTATTCAGGACTGTATATACAATAATTTTACTAAGTACTGTATACTATATATTAGTATGTCCAATAAAAATGGGTTTTCACTTTTGTTGGCGCATGTGCAAATTGGTATTTCAGTCGAATGTAAAGCTGTGATCGTAATAATTTTCAGTGACCGATATTTTTCTATGTGGTTGTTTGGGGGCTATCAAATACGTGATTAATGTTTGTTTTAAATAGTTTCCAGTAATTGATTATGTTTAATGAGTTATTTGTCAGTAGATGTTTGTATTTAAAAGATGATTTTACACATATAGGTGGTGACCTACTTATCGCTTCGCTCGTCGGTCTGGACATTTCACATTTCATGTGTTCTGTATTATAATTATACATAGTAGTTTAATTATTACATGATGGGTGAGATAAGTAATGCGTAATGTTTATCTTGTTAATATGTAACTATAATATAAAGAACGCTTGGTGTAGTTAATACAGTAAAATTGTCTGTGTAGTGCTGCGGTTGTGATAAATAGCCTTATATCACCTTTATTGTCATGCCTGTGGAATAAGCTCAATTGGTAAGAGCGTTGATCAATACTTTTTCCCATCAAGAGGTCATGAGTTCTATTCAAGCTGGGACCTTTATTTACTTTTTTTTTCTTTTCTTATTTTTTGGAAATTCTAGTTATATTTGTATAAGATGTTTTAAGATACTAGTTTTATACATCCATTATTTTGCTTTTGTTAATTTGTATTTGCTTTCTTTTGATTTATACAAAAATATAAATAAAAAATAAAAACTTAAAAAATCGAGCTCTCTCATAATGTATAAATTATATATGGAGGGGTTGATTTTATAAAAAAAAATAATTCTTAATTTTATGAAAATCGACCACTCCAGTGCATGCATTCTTCATCTTAGATGTAAAGTTTAAATATCAATGCATCCAGTACAAGATACATAAAATATATGAAAACTGCTACTGAATTTGGAGTAATGTTTTTTAAGCATAGTGAGACCCGGGACTTGTGCAGAGAAATAATAACTGCCTCTCTATGTATAAATAGACCTAATATAAAGAGAGGTCATTTTTTTTTTAAATGAAGATCCTGTGCATAGACAGGTCAGATTATAAGGTCAAAACAGTAGAAAAGAGAAAGAGAGGGGGAAAGTCTGGTTATTATAAGCCGTCCATTAAAACATTTTGTTTTAATCTTTTCTTGTTTACAACTTACATGGTTTGTTTGCAGGCTGTGGCTTAAGCCACAGGTTTACCATTCTGAAACTCTTAAGATCCATTGTTAGGAACAAGGTGGTTTTGATTCATTGTTTAAATCTACCATTGTTTAAAGAATTAAGGCTTCTCAATGTCATTTTCTGAAAGTGAAACATAGTACAAATATACTGGAAAACCAGGACCAAGTAACACTCCCGTACATATTAACACACGAAAATATCCTTCAGGTGCAAACTGCCGGGGTAACAGCTGGCAAAATGTGAAGACAAAACTGCACATTACTGTTCCTGTTATAGATTTAGGTACATCTGAACATCTGATCCTCATAGCTAAAAACTGCATCCCAATAAAAACAGTACAAATAGTCCCTTCTGTTGTGTGAGGTAAATGCTGTGGATTCTTTGAAGTTCCTGGTGCAACATTTGGCCTTTCTTATAAATGAAGGTAATTTGAAGCTAACTTCATAGAAAGCAACCTGTAGCAATAAGTAAGTAATTACAGCTTATCAGTAAGCTGCTTTTTAACTCCCTTGAAGTACACAGGCTTAAAGATACTAAAATAATAAATTAAACATGCCTAATGAATGTAAACAGGTTGCTTATCTGGTCAACACTGCTCTCTCCTGAATCTTTCTTTAACGAAATCTGCCTGTGAGATGTAAAACTGTATCTGGCATCATATAGGGCCAATGTTCTACAATAATGGAATTATAATTTCCCTCTTTTTTCATAAAGCAAACATCTCTGATCAAATATTCATGAGATATAACTCTATCACAAAAACACATTAAGAAAAGAAAATTGAGAGCAGATTTTTCAGTAAAAAGTTTTATTAAGATCTGTTTTCTCACAAATAAAATTTCAGCCTGTATATTATAATGTATGATAAGTCTTGCGCATGACTGTATACTTTGATAAAATTTTAATATGTAATCCAAGAGACTTTACCAGTAATTGTTTTCTCAAAAATCAAAACCTGTATTTCTGAAATTTTGAAATCTTAACCCTTTCCCTCATATAGACTCATTTTGACGCCCTCAATAGGTACCACATAAAGCCTGATCCGCAGAAAACCACAGTTAAACCTTACCAAATTTAATTATAAAATCCTCATTTCCAGACCACTGAGGAGCAGCGAACAGCATAAAACCTGATCAGCCTGCGATTACTTGCAGGCTGATCTGGTTTTATGATGTTCGCATAGGTCTTTTCATGGTGTCCTCTATGAGGAAAAGGGTTAAAGAAATCAAGATCACATTTATAATGCTAATTAAAAAATACAAAAATCTGCTCTATGGCTTTAGAATAAGGGGTATATAGTGGAACTTATACATTTTGATTTGAGGGCAATCTCAAGATTTCTGTAGAGACCATGTTCAGTATTCTTGAAAATAAAAACAATACTTTCTTGGAAATAAAAATAATACTTAAGTTACGATGATTTTCATACTTATACTTAAACTATGCCTATTAATTTCAATAGAGATTTGAGTATATTAAGCAGATTTGAGCATGAGATTGTATTTTAAGATTTTTTTTGAACATGGGGGCCATGCTTAAATCCAACTGACCATACTTAGTAATACTGTACTAAGTAAAACTGTACTTATTAAAATACTTAGGGATATTTTCATCATTATTATTATTCCAGTTAAAACATAGTTATACCTAAATATCTAATTTCTTAATAAAAATCATAAGTTAATAATATATTTTTGGTCAACTAAATCATGTACATGACAGTTTTATAAAACAGGAAATTACCTTGTTTAACCCTTTCCCTCATATAGACTCATTTTGACGCACTCAATAGGTACCACATAAAGCCTGATCTGCAGAAAACCACAGTTAAACCTTACCAAATTTAATTATAAAATCCTCATTTCCAGACCACTGAGGAGCAGCGAATAGCATAAAACCTGATCAGCCTGCGATTACTTGCAGGCTGATCTGGTTTTATGATGTTCGCATAGGTCTTTTCATGGTGTCCTCTATGAGGGAAAGGGTTAAAGAAATCAAGATCACATTTATAATGCTAATTAAAAAATACAAAAATCTGCTCTATGGCTTTAGAATAAGGGGTATATAGTGGAACTTATACATTTTGATTTGAGGGCAATCTCAAGATTTCTGTAGAGACCATGTTCAGTATTCTTGAAAATAAAAACAATACTTTCTTGGAAATAAAAATAATACTTAAGTTACGATGATTTTCATACTTATACTTAAACTATGCCTATTAATTTCAATAGAGATTTGAGTATATTAAGCAGATTTGAGCATGAGATTGTATTTTAAGATTTTTTTTGAACATGGGGGCCATGCTTAAATCCAACTGACCATACTTAGTAATACTGTACTAAGTAAAACTGTACTTATTAAAATACTTAGGGATATTTTCATCATTATTATTATTCCAGTTAAAACATAGTTATACCTAAATATCTAATTTCTTAATAAAAATCATAAGTTAATAATATATTTTTGGTCAACTAAATCATGTACATGACAGTTTTATAAAACAGGAAATTACCTTGTTTAACCCTTTCCCTCATATAGACTCATTTTGACGCACTCAATAGGTACCACATAAAGCCTGATCTGCAGAAAACCACAGTTAAACCTTACCAAATTTAATTATAAAATCCTCATTTCCAGACCACTGAGGAGCAGCGAATAGCATAAAACCTGATCAGCCTGCGATTACTTGCAGGCTGATCTGGTTTTATGATGTTCGCATAGGTCTTTTCATGGTGTCCTCTATGAGGGAAAGGGTTAAAGAAATCAAGATCACATTTATAATGCTAATTAAAAAATACAAAAATCTGCTCTATGGCTTTAGAATAAGGGGTATATAGTGGAACTTATACATTTTGATTTGAGGGCAATCTCAAGATTTCTGTAGAGACCATGTTCAGTATTCTTGAAAATAAAAACAATACTTTCTTGGAAATAAAAATAATACTTAAGTTACGATGATTTTCATACTTATACTTAAACTATGCCTATTAATTTCAATAGAGATTTGAGTATATTAAGCAGATTTGAGCATGAGATTGTATTTTAAGATTTTTTTTGAACATGGGGGCCATGCTTAAATCCAACTGACCATACTTAGTAATACTGTACTAAGTAAAACTGTACTTATTAAAATACTTAGGGATATTTTCATCATTATTATTATTCCAGTTAAAACATAGTTATACCTAAATATCTAATTTCTTAATAAAAATCATAAGTTAATAATATATTTTTGGTCAACTAAATCATGTACATGACAGTTTTATAAAACAGGAAATTACCTTGTTTAACCCTTTCCCTCATATAGACTCATTTTGACGCACTCAATAGGTACCACATAAAGCCTGATCTGCAGAAAACCACAGTTAAACCTTACCAAATTTAATTATAAAATCCTCATTTCCAGACCACTGAGGAGCAGCGAACAACATAAAACCTGATCAGCCTGCGAGTTACTCGCAGGCTGATCTGGTTTTATGTTGTTCGCATAGGTCTTTTCATGGTTTCCTCTATGAGGGAAAGGTTTAAGACTCTTGTCATTACTAAGTGCTGAATATAAAAGCTGCAATTCACACCTAAGGGACTGTATTCATGGTGATAAAGTCAATTTATTTTAAGCAAGCAGAAAATCAGTTATTTTTTTATAGGGAGTATATCTGCTTTATCATTTCAGTTTTATTCCTTACATTGATTTTGAAACTTGTGACTGCCTTTGCGACCAGTGCAGACCAAGATAAGCATGAACATAATCCATGCAGACTAATCATGGTTGGCTCTGTATGCTCGATTCTGTCAATAAAATTCAGCCAGACCCCCATGAATAACTAATGGTACAGTCCAAAATGAAGAAGGACAAGTCTATATTAGAAATATAGCATGGTAAGGGTCAATGAATATCTCTATAGTGGTAGTTAGTTCTCTTCCATCTGATGAAACAGTTTTGAGGTACCAAAAGTATTTAAGAAAATATATAATTCATGAAATGTTATCGATACCAAAGTCAACCTTTATGAATAATTGCTAGGACCTCAGTTTTATGAAACCCCTCTACATGTCTTTATCTCAATTCAAAAAATATCCCTCTACATGTGTTTTATACATCTCAATTCAAAACATATCCCTCTACATGTGTTTTATACATCTCAATTCAAAACATCCCTCTACATGTGTTTTATACATCTCAATTCAAAACATATCCCTCTACATGTGTTTTATACATCTCAATTCAAAACATCCCTCTACATGTGTTTTATACATCTCAATTCAAAACAATATATGAGGTATACTTATGACATTCTGTATCTATTCTGCTAATGATAATGTGCTTACATTTCCAGACCACTGAGGAGCAGCCAACAGCATAAAATCTGATCAGCCTGCGAGTTACTCGCAGGCTGATCTGGTTTTATGCTGTTCGCATAGGTCTTTTCATGGCTTGCTCTATGAGGGAAAGGGTTAAATATGAAACATACTTCTGCTCCAAACACAAAATTAATGGGGAAAAAAAACAACAAAAAAAACAGTAGGTCTTCTTTTGTTGAAGGGGAAACAAAATACTATCTCAACTTCCTGCCAACATCGAATGAAACATTCAAAAGGGAAGAAAGAAGTTCAAAATTATAACAACAAAAAAATAGGCATTAAAATAAAATTATTATTTTCCTGATAAAACAACAGATATAAAACATGAGTGTTCTTTGGAACACATGTGTCACCTGCTGAAATGTGACGGAAAAAGCACGACAGACAGACAGACGATAGGAAAATGATCCCTTTGTGTCAAATCTGCTTGCAGCAGGTGACACAATGACCTTCGTCAACATTCTTTTTTAACCACTGGTAACAATGGACAAATAATTTCTTTAAGCATTGCACCAATATTACCCACACCTTTTGTTTCTGACATGAAATTCCCTATAGCAACAACAATCAATTTAGGAGCATCCTGTTGGGAGTTGAGCGACTACTTGTGGTGCATCTGACACTCAGCCGTCCTTGGACAAGCAAGCATCGCAGTGGGCCAATTTCTGTTGATCCATAATGGCTGAAAGTGTCATGCCACAGACAACCACCCAGCAACATATGCTGATTTTGTCCCCAGTTTTTAAATAATATTTAAACGTCCAATATTTGGAACGATTATCTTTATTTAGAATCATACAATAATTATTGTTCTTGCATGTTTTTTTTTACAATGATTGTGAGACAATCTTTTACATTTGATACATTTTACTGGTTTAGATTGATGTTTAAAAGTTGCAAATCTTATTTCAACCAATTTTATCTAATAAAATAACATTAAACAATTATTAAGTATCCCACAATGATTTCCATTTCTTTTCTTATTTTTCATAGAAAATCATTGAATTTGTCCAACTTGCATCATCAAAATATACATTTCTAATTTTCTAACATTAGAATAACAAATTTTCAACATTATTTGAGTCCTCATTTTCTATTGATTTCATTAGAGATATTCTGATGACAAAAACAAAAACCCTTGCACTGTTTTTGTTCAGATAGTTCTGTTATATATTTTGGAAAGTTTTAGGTATTAATTACATTGCAGTTCCATTATAATGCTTATAATATTTAGGGTCCAAGTCTGGATACTGTATAATTAGAGACACTACAGTAGTGTGGTTGGCAGCTTCATGCATTAATTGACAGTATTTCGGTCATCTCGTAACTTTTGGTTAATAACATATGGAGGAATACCCTCCTGAGTGTACTGATGCACCGACAAACTGTAGACCAGCTGGAAGGCTTCCTTTCACGAAACTTCTGGATGGCCGTGTCAAAATTCGAACAGGGCTGATCAGTGATAGGAAGTTGGTGACCTTATCCACTTGATCACAAATGCCCCCTAAGTTACTTTATTCAATACTTCTGAAAAATCTACAGTGGAAAAAAAACAACAACTTTTAAAATAAATAACAGAGGTATTCAGCATCAAAAACAAACCAATTAAACCAGGTCAACATAAATTGTTAATCATGTGATATATTAGAGTGGCTATTGGTCAGTCCATTGACTTAATTTAACCCTTTCCCTCATATAGACTCATTTTGACGCACTCAATAGGTACCACATAAAGCCTGATCTGCAGAAAGCCAAACTCAAACCTTACCAAATTTAATTGTAAAATCCTCATTACCAGACCACTGAAGAGCAGCGAACAGCATAAAACCTGATCAGCTGTTCGCATAGGTCTTTTCATGGTATCCCCTTACTTAATACTTTTACAGCTTGAATTACAATATAAAATGAAAGACGTCTTACTGACTGAGCAATTCAGATGTTCCTATTCATATCTACAAGTGTGAATATTTATAAGCAAAACAGTCTTACAGGAATGCAAAACTTAAAAGTGATAAAATGTATTATAAGTTTGCTTGGAAGGAACAATTCCTATATAATTACGAAATGTTGAAGAAAATATCCCATAGGAAAACCAGCGGATAAATCACAAAAAATTAGATTTGAAGAAGTTTTTTTTACATGAAACCTACAGCAGCAATCTGATGATACTGAATTATGAACAATAAACAAGCTCTGTTGATTGGTTGATTATTGCGTCAGGGTATGCGCTACAATACACAGGAGACTGTTACTCCCTCATTAATATCTATAAATCAAAGTTACATCTGCAATGGGAAATCATCATTTGATTAGTGGATTATTTTATGAGCAAAATATCAAAAAGAGAGGAAAATATAAGTAAATTCAAACAAATAAGATTCCAGTACAACAAAATAATGCACATATTTTTTTGATGCAATAATACAGTGGACAACATGGCATTTTCTACATTAAAACGTATGAATAAAGAATATTTTGATATGTTCTACTTCCAATTTAGCACTTATTCTGAAGATTTTTAAATCAGTTAAAAACACATTCAATCATATTTGTTGTATGTTTAAGTTTATCTTTAAGATATCCAACTCTCTTAACCCTTTCCCTCATATAGACTCATTTTGATGCACTCAATAGGTACCACATAAAGCCTGATCTGTCTTAACCCTTTCCTTCATATAGACTCATTTTGATGCACTCAATAGGTATCTACATTAAAGCTGATCTGTTTAACTGTTCCTCATATAGACTCATTTTGATGCACATCAATAGGTACTACATTAAAGCTGATCTTCTTAACCCTTTCCTCATATAGACTCATTTTGACGCACTCAATAGGTACCACATAAAGCCTGATCTGCAGAAAACCACAGTTAAATCTTACCAAATTTAATTACAAAATCCTCATTTCCAGACCACTGAGGAGCAGCGAACAGCATTAAACCTGATCAGCCTGTGAGTTACTCGCAGGCTGATCTGGTTTTATGTTGTTCGCATAGGTCTTTTCATGGTTTCCTCTATGAGGGAAAGGGTTAATCAATTCAAAGATCAGGGAAGGTGCAGTTCAAAGTTTAAAAGCTGCTACTGCAGATGACAGACAATCTGGTATTGGATTACAGGTTCATAATAAAAATTCCGAGTAACAAAATTTTAGCTTCATTTCATACACTGCAAACAAAAAAAAAGAGCCTGTGCAATTTAAATCTGAAAGAAATACTGTGAACCATATCTCAAAGAAAGTTCATAACCTATATATACTAAAATCATTGTTATTTCAACAGAAGATGAACATGTTTCTGTCTAACTTAGGCTTCACACAGTCTTTTACGCAGCTAACAATGTAAAAATCATTTCAAACCAGTGTGATTTACATCTAACAGGCAGAAGAACACATATAAGTTTGCTGACAATCTCAAACAATAACAATATTTAGCATCATAAACTTATCAAAGTGTCACATGATTGCAAAATTTTAAGTTTCACCTAGTCAGATCATTGTCTCATGACGGGTTTGGAACCCTTAGGATGGTAATTCAGTTGTCAAACACCTGGTGTTAGATTGGAGCAGTGTATCTGTACTGAAAGATTTTGTTCCAAATGAAATAAGAGGTGGTATGTAAAAACGCCTAACTGAAATGTACTAAACCTTCACCTTAGGGTAAGTCTTGTTAAATCAATCTCTTTTGTTTGTTCAGGAAAACAGCACAGCTTTATAATAATGCTGTATTTGGGATAAAGTCTGGATACTGCATTATGTTTGTTCATTGCGTTAAACATCCCACCAGCAGTATTTTAGGCATTTGGAGACGATGTCTACTTGAGACAGATATAGTGCTGCCACACTGCAGTATCATGCTGTAGACATGTGACATGATACCACACCCAGTCACATTATCCTGACACCGGGCCAACCAGTCCTGCAACAACCCCTATATGCTGGGATACTTCATTAATGTAGCTGTGAAAATGCACATAGATTTAACTGAACAAAGCATATAAATATAATCACACAATTTAAATCACATAATTCAAGATTTTGGGTACAATGACTGGCCCTGTACCTGTATATTTTATTATATATGATATATATCAAGTGTGTTAAAAAAGCCTACTTTTTAATGGTAGCATGCGGTCAAATATGCACTGTCAAAATGCATTTTAATATAGGGTGAATATACAAACAACCTTCAGTTCCAAAGTTACGTATCACTGGACCTTTTAAATTTTCATTGTTAGGGGACACATGAGAAATGGAAGGTGTGGGAAACTTCTATTTTTAACCTTTCCCTCTGTTTTCCCTAAATCTATATCGCTAAAATACCTTCGATCATGATGACAAAAATGCTTTCAAACATTATTCCCATATCAAATGTCATAAGAAATAATAATAACTTATTGTGAACTTTAGTTATACCTTAGTTGTAATATCAGTACAGGCAAGAACGGTCCACACTGAAGTCTGAGCATATTAATCATTGGTCTATATTTTTCAATCATACATCCAAGATTGCAACCCGCATCATTATAGTGGGATAGGAGCAATAAAGATATCATACCACCCCTCCATACACAGACATACACATCTAGGATAAACAGACTTTACATTTAATTATGTAAATAATTGCTAATCTATATTAACCCTTTCCCTCATAGAGGACACCATGAAAAGACCTATGCGAACAGCATAAAACCAGATCAGCCTGCGAGTAACTCGCAGGCTGATCAGGTTTTATGCTGTTCGCTGCTCCTTAGTGGTCTGGAAATGAGGATTTTGTAATTAAATTTGGTACGGTTTAACTGTGGTTTTCTGCAGATCAGGCTTTATGGGATACCTATTGAGGGCGACAAAATGAGTCTATATGAGGGAAAGGGTTAAATCTGATAATGTTTAACAAATCTACATTCATTAAGATTTTGCTACCTTATACTTTTTATTTTTTACTCCATAAATTAAGTTCTGATTAAAGCCCGCAAAATGTTAAAATCTGAAATGATCATGATTTGTCATGGGAGCAACAAAGAAGCTTTATTTTTTCATATTTCATTCCTTTTAATCTTGTGAATGAAACTTGTTTTCTTTATTCTAGGATGTACAGTGATCCCTCAGGGTGGACAAGAATCATCACATTTGAGGCATCTTTAGATGTCCTCACTTCAATCACTTGACATGCATGTGGGTAACAAGCTTGAGTTATCTCCAAATTTCAAAGTATCAACACATTGAGGAATAGTGTTATCAATGTATACAAAATAAAAATATATTGAATTTTCTAATGATTCATCCTTTTGACTGACAGATTGAGTGATCAACTTCCGCATTGGCACTTGGAAAAAGGACTTCATATACAGTCGACACTCGTTACATCAGCATTCGATAAAACGGCAAAATCGTGATCCGGCAATAAAAGTCATGTAACAGATTTGTTCTTTATTTCTCCTTTTACAACGGCAAATTCGGCTTCCGGTACCGGCAGCCGAATTTGCAATTTGACAAAGTCTTTACACGGGTGATCACAGCTGAACATTTGTTTCCATGTGCTGCATTTCTTAGTGGAGGATTTCATTGTTTGAGAGAGTAAAATATGGGAAGCCACTCCAGTAGACGTGTGAACAACTTGCCTTTAATTAGACAGATAACCGTTGTTAGGGATTGAAATAGGTGTGGTAGTCAGTTTTTGTTTGTTTTAACACGGATAAAAAACATACTTTTGATCAAACCTATAGCTGCATTGTTTGCAGATGATATTGATAAGTGGTATCAATTAATGAGGTGATCAGTTTATTTTGTTTATTACACGGCTTTCAACATGCCTTTGATTACCAATTTATTCGAGTTTCAATCAATACCTGTCCTCACAGCTACAATCATCGTCATGACAACTCTCCTGAATCAGAGATAATACCTGTCTTCACAGCTACAATCATCGTCATGACAACTCTCCTGAATCAGAGATAATACCTGTCTTCACAGCTACAATCATCGTCATGACAACTCTCCTGAATCAGAGATAATACCTGTCTTCACAGCTACAATCATCGTCATGACAACTCTCCTGAATCAGAGATAATACCTGTCCTCACAGCTACAATCATCGTCATGACAACTCTCCTGAATCAGAGATAATACCTGTCCTCACAGTTACAATCATTGTCATGACAACTCTCCTGAATCAGAGATACCCCTAAGCTACAATCATCGTCATGACAACTCTCCTGAATCAGAGATAATACCTGTCCTCACAGTTACAATCATTGTCATGACAACTCTCCTGAATCAGAGATGGAACCCTTCCTGATGTATGAATCTAATTATTTTCAAATCTATTTAATCCATGCTATGATAAATATGAATTTATGAACCTCATTTATAAATTTATGTTCCAATGAAAACCTTTTTCTTATTAATTTCTTATTAGTAGAAACATGAATGCATACAAAGCATTAACATCCCGCTCCCAGGGAATTCACAGAGACATTTAAGTTCTATAAATATTCAGTAGCTTCCATGATATATCGTCATGGAAATGGAATATACGTAATTCCCATCTCATGTGAGATACAATAAATGTAGAAATACTTAAATGAGGCTTGAATAATAGCAACTTTCCCATAATTACCTCATTGGCAAGGCTAATTTGTCATAAGCCTATTTAGAACTGTTAACAACATAAAATCAACAATGTTTAATCCAACTCTCTGAACAACATCTCTTTATATCTTAAGCTATAATTAAAGGTGATAATGCTTTCGCATCCAAACCTGTCTGCATGTAATAAGTGTAGAACAGAACAGGAGAAGATCTTACTAGATAAGCATGATTTTCATACAGGCCCAACTTCAGTGAAGGGGTGCATGACAAGGAGGCCATAGATTATATGAGTCTAAATTTGTTTAATTGAAATTCTTAAAAGACTCAGCAAATTCAAATGTAAAATGAAACAAGAGGGCCATGATGGCCCTGGATCGCTCACCTGAGTATAGGGTTACCCATGGAACATCAGTCTGTATTAAAACATTTTGAAATCTGGCCAGTAGTTTTGAAGATGATCCCTGAAAAGTTTTATCAAATTCTGTCCAGCAGTTTCATAGGAGAGGTCATTTTAGGTTTTCAATATATACATATAAGGGAAATCAGTCCTGCCCCTGGTGGCCATGTTTTTTATGGACTGGAATAATTTTAACAACTTTAGTAAAGCTTCACCCAAGGATCATCCCTGCCAAATTTAATCAAATTATGTCCAGCGGTTTCAGAGGAGATGTTGATTAAAGTAAATTGTTGACGACGGACAATGCACGACAGATGCAGGGTGATCACGAAAGTGCGAAGTGCTCAAGGTGAGCTACAAATACAACACAAAAAAATGTTAAGATGAGTGAGTGAAATGCTAATACTGAAGTTGTTCTCTGTTTTTTGTTTTTTTCCCCCTTTTTTAATTTTCTGGTCTGTGCTTTTTGAGAATAGTAATTGGATATTCTGCAAATTCTGCAAATTGTTAAAGTCTGATGTAACACTAATTGTGCAAAGTTGCAGAAAAAAATGAATGGCTTCAATTTAACACCATCTTATTTCATAAAAAAAAAATGCAAAAATTGTAACAGAGTTCTCATTAAAGGGGTAATTACACATGGCATCTGCACGCCAAATGCTTTGTTCGGGCCATGGCATGTGCCAAATATGAAAATTTTCTGTATTTTTTCTTCTCTTTTTTTAGATTTTGATTGATTGTTTCATTTTCCGGGCTTTAACATTCCACTGACAGTATTGCAGTATTAAGGGACTCTGTAGATGAGATAGAGACACCATGACAACCAGTCCTGGATCTGCCAGAGTATATGCTGAATGCGCTATAAGCACTGTGCAAAGAAGACATATACCAGTCCAAATGGTATGAAGTAGCAGGCAACTCTGGTTATGATTATGCTGTCTAGAACAACATGTATTTTATTTTTGAATTCAATTTCATTTTGGCCTGCTGTTTAAAGCTTAACAGAGGTATTTCATTTTCTATAAATGTTACAGCATATCATGGAAGGGACACAAAGGGACTGAAGTGGAATATAACAAAATTCTATCACCATCAAATATTCCACATAGAGAAGGAGATGGGATGGCAAAGTGGTCAGAGAAACTGCCTGACACTTACATGCAAACTGATACATTATGTTGAGAGAGTGCATATGACTCTACGGACAGTGTAGAAAATAGCTCCATGACAACGGACAGAGCAGAAAATAGCTCCATGACAACGATAGTTGAGATACTATGTTATGTTGGACTGCATTATAACTTTACATTATGTAGATTCACCTAGAGTCAATAAATACAGATTTGAGGCCCTATGTTGGACAGTGTTATAATGGTTTTCTGTTATAAAGAAGAGTGCTATAAAGGATCTACAGTATATACCCTACAGGACATTTTATGGTCATTATTTAAATATTATGTACTGACCCAAACAGCAAAATGAAGAAGTTTGAGTCACACTTTGCAGAAAGACAATAAACTGGTCATTAATTGCCAACCACCAATCAACTGACTCCTATTAGAACACTTTCAAATTTAATTTGCTGGACTAAGAGTGAAAAAAAGATGTCAAACATGGAAGAGAAAACAAACCTGAACACAACACAGTCACTAGACCACCTCTAGTATGCTCAAAGAAATGGCAGGCCAAACAACAGTGGAGGTTAAAGACAATTTGAACCGGAGCCAATAATTTGATGTAATTATGTTCCAACATTGTATCGTATGTCAGGCTATAAAACAAAAAGATTATTACTGACAATGATAACTAAAATTTCCTATAAAAAGTGGTCAAACTGACCATGCATAAGAAGGCAATCAGTGCCACTAGGAAATGTTCTCAAGCTGTCTTATTACTGGGCGGAGTCTGACATCCAGCTGACTGGTTATCTGTGTCACTGTGAGCTTTGTAACTTTGCCTTTGTATTGGGTGGTTGGGCCTGGAGCCATAAATTAGACATGTTCACTACAGCCATATGTATAATATTTGTGTTTTTACACTTTTTACAACATGCTCTTAACTGCTTTTTCACTGGTTTTTCAAGTTGATGGTTTGTATCTAAATTCTGAATATTTTAAGATTTCATTTTTTTTTCTAAGCTTTAATCAATCATGTTACTTGCAAGGTCTGTTAACCAAGTTTTAAAACCGTTGCCTACAAGTTTAAGGAGAAGTCATCAGATACACATTATATGTGTCCAGTTTCTTTTTAATAACGATAGAAGATTTGCCTATTTTGAATCTTGTAATTTTAATTTCATTAGTTAATGCAAGTAATTGATTCATAAAGTTTTTTTTTAACATATTGCATGTTTTTATTATACAACAATAACAGTGGCTGCTCCCTGTTTTGATTTTGCGGCTCCACTGGCAAAAATAAACCTATTCCATACAACAAGGGCAGCAGTGATATGATCAAAATTTTAAAGGCCATAAGAAGTTGTCAGATTCAGACTAGAGACCCCTACAGTATCCAAGACTGACACCAAGCTGCATGGCTCTCTATTATCTATTAGTTGTAACACCAGTTTCGTTGCCACATCAATCAATGCATTACTACTTGTTCCAACCACTTGTTGCATAATTTCCAAATACCGGTAACTTTATCAAATGAAAAGTTTGTCTGAATTTGCTTTTATTACATATCAAACACCTGAAATTTTTTACCATGGTTTAGTTTAAACATATGCAAGGCAGAATAAGAATGTCCCCAGACTGTAAGGTTGACTGCTTTTATCTTTTATTTTACAAAACAAAAATAACTAATAAAAAATTCAGTATCTTTCAAATAATACAAGAGTGTTCTCAGGGACAAGTATCACCCACTAAAGTGTGATGGACAGACAGAAGTACGGACAGACAGATGATGGAAAAGTGATCCCTATGTGTCACCTCTGCTTACAGCAGGTGACAATAAAAAGTGAATCCTACAAAGACTAAAATAAAAGGTGGTATGTCAAAATACACGTACATAATTAAAGAAACACCTGCAACATTAAGTATCAACTTCTATATTGTCAAAAGCACCGGTCAGGTGTAACATGAAATTGACATTTCTAGCTACCAGTCTTCTGTGACCCTTAATTACTACGTGAGATAATGTCATTTATACTTTCAAAATCATGATCCATTGAAAACACTGACTTTAGAGTCATTCAAGACATCAGTTTGGCTAATAATTACCACTCCATGAACATACCTTTTCATATAATGCTATGTGCAAAGCACAAAGAGATGTACCAAAAACATCTTAATAACTAAGGTCTGTCATGGCCTCGGATCAAACTCATATGAACTCCTTGTTACAGGCAGGTGTTTTATTTAACCATTACTCTGAGTCACCCAGGGACCAATCTTTTTTTTTAAATGATCTAGCTGCATGCTTTTCTGGTTCATTTACACCAACAACACTTAGCGCTAAGTAATACTTAATACCTAGGGGGAAATTTTATAATTCTTGTTTCTCTAATAAAAGTACCCAAATATTTAATATGAAATATTCAAGTACATGACTAAACTGACATACTTTATTAATAAATAATAAACCATATTTGCTAAGAAATTAAATATTTTAATATTTCTCTTTGAGAATCAAAAATGATGAAAGTCGCATTTAAGTATTTCTTGGTGCTAAGTTTTGTTGGTGGAATTCGAGTCAGAGCTATGTTTCTATTAACAAACGACAGTAAATCAAGGGCCTGCAAGGAGACCTATAGATAAAATCTTCAGGGCAGATTAGTTTCATTCTATCATTTTTATTTGACGTTTACTCCTATCAATACTTTCACTTTTTATCATTATTTATACTTCTCTGTGCATGTTTATATCCCCTGATCCTGCAGAACAATTTTATAGCATTTTATTTCAGATACTTGAGATTTCAAATTGTATGCTATACCCTTATCAAAATAATACTATTAGTTTTAAGGCTGCTCAAATCTGATCAAGATTTCAATAGATGTACTATTTCAAAAATAATAGGGGATTAATTCAGAGACATGTATCAAAATAACACTAATCATGTTTTCCCTTCCCATATAATTTTTCACATTTTCATATAAAGATGTCTAAGGCCTGCAGGAGGGTAAATAAATTTCTCAGAAATGAGGACAAGTAACTACGGAAACCAATAATTATGATAATTCTATCCCAGTAATCTCTACAATCTCTGATAATTCTGACAATAACTATTTTTATGGCTCTAAACCATACAAATGGGAGGGCTAACATCAAGCATTATGACCTGCCTATAATCTTTTAGTGCCAATTTTACGGGCCACCAAAATGTTAATGACTGACATGTGGTCAGAATAATCTCTAAACCAAGTTATGATGTGAAAATAATCTCTAACCCCAAGTAATACTGTGAACAATTACACAGCATGAACACTAATTGATGTTTTTTCAAAACTTCAACCTGCCAATGCATCAGGATGTCAGATAGAATTAGCTAAGGTTAAGACTTTAACATTCTAGGATAATTGTTAATTAGGGAGATATAGTGGCCTGGCGTTTCCAGACAGAAAATTTGATTATTTCTATCTCTCAATCATGCAAACAGGATGACATAGCATTATGTTTTTCTGCACCAAACAGACAGATTCAGCAGACTGGTTCTGGATTGTTAACTGAAGAAGAGATCTGGTGTGAGTCAGAGACCTAATAAGCATAGGTCATACAAGGCAAGCTTGTGCAGTACCAATACAGTAGGTCATACAAGGAGAGCCAGTGTAATACCTATATAGGAGGTCATACAAGGTAAGCTGGTATAGTACCAATACAGTGGGTCATACAAAGAGAGCTAGTATAGTACCAATACAGTAGGGCATACAAGTAGAACTTGTGTAGTACCTATATAGTTTGTCATACAAGGATAGCCAGTATAGTACCTATATAGTAGGTCATACAAGGCAAGCCAGTAATATAGTTCCTATGTAGTAGGTCATACAAGGAAAGCCAGTAATATAGTACCTATGTAGTAGGTCATACAAGGAAAGCCAGTAATATAGTTCCTATATAGTAGGTCATACAAGGAAAGCCAGTAATATAGTTCCTATGTAGTAGGTCATACAAGGAGGTTTAGTGCATCCTAGTAGTAGGAAATACAAGGAGAGTCAGTACAGTACCTCAATAGTATGTCATAAATAAATAGCCAATACAGTACCTGTATGGTATGGAATAAATAGAGACAGTGTAAAACCTGTGTTGTAGGTTGCAAAAGAGAGAGAAACCGTATAAAACCTGTATAGAAGGTCATAGGCAGAGCTCCATTACCACCATAGTAAGGTCATAAAGAGGGGGACAGTAGCGGTTAAACTTGTGTTAAAGAGTTGAATTATTCAACCATTTAAATAGCGCTACAACTCTATATTTTCCCACTTTCCATCACTGACTATCTTTCCCTCATGCTCACTCTCTTATGTAATATATATTTTAGTTACTGTCACTGAATAGTTTTTTGTTAGCATATTCTGTGTTTTGATTTATAAATGTTCCAGACATTAAACTGAAATTATTAATCATAGTTTCATTATTATTTTCATGCATCCCTCACACACACAACTAACTGAAACTCTATTTCATCCTGTGGCATGTTAAAAAGAAACACTGGCCAAATCACATCAGACATCAAAGAACTCAGTCTGAAAATAAGCTAGGATATCTATCTGTCTAATTTTCACCTCTGATATCTTTCAGTTTAAACTTAATCCAATGAACTATGGATGACATTAAGTACTTTTTTTTAGCATGAACAACATAAAAACACCATTTATCATGCTCTTATCTCTCCATTTATCCGGCACAATGCAAATTTCCACCATGGATGACTTAAATTCTGTGACAAGGCCCAGACAATTTTCTCTGGAAATTTGTCTGGTGCTTGAGAGAGCTCGTGATCAGCATGTTGACTTTTCCTCCATCTCAATATCCTTCAGTAGAGTCTGTCTAATAACATGTGGACGGCTAAAGGCAGGGATGGATTGCAGGGGGCACACATTCATTAGCCACATTTACATTTCATGTTTCCAATTTACAAAGGTGCCATTCCTTCAGCTATTGGCAGGGGAGACAACTGTATTCCATTGTAGGTAAATACAACTGAGTTACTGTTCTTGCAACAAAAGCATCAAAGTAGGTATCAAAATATTTTTATCCAACAAAAAGAAAATCATCTACTTTTTTTTATCCACAGAAATGTTCCTCTAAAGCTTAACTAAAATGATCAGTATAATACACTATGATAATGCATTATATCTAACCATAATGTGATAATGCATTATATCCAACCAAGATGAGATAATGCATTAAATCTGCTCAAGATGAGAGTTTGCATTATATTTGACCAAAATGTGATCATGCATTATATTTGACCTAGATGTGATCATGCATTATATTTGACCAAAATGATCATCATTTTATTGTGAAAATGTATTTCATTCAATAAAAAAACTAAATTATATTATATATCTTATTTACATTAATTAATTGAATTAAAAAAAATTAGTATCATTTGGTTATATGGAATAACATTTAACCATAATATCAGTATTATATTGTAATATTGAGTAACATTAAACCAATATCAAAGTAATTATAATAATTTAACCATAATATCAGTATTATATTGTAATATTGAGTAACATTAAACCAATATCAAAGTAATTATAATAATTTAACCATAATATGTAATATTGAGTAACATTAAACCAATATCAAAGTAATTATAATAATAAAATAAAACTTTCCCATAATAGCAGGCTTATATATTTATTGTTGTAACACAATTAGTAAAAACTGTTAACATAAATTAAAGAATGCCATGTTATTCCCTTCTTGTATACACAATTGTGATTGTTATTTATACAAAATTAGATATCTTTACAACTAAAGCAAATGGATAAAAAGTTGTGTATATCTCAGTAAATCAGTACATATACTCTGTTGTACTGTATTGCTACACTCAAAATTCAAACTGATCTTACATTTCCAATTCAAGTTTTAAAACCAGGACTATAATTCATCCATTGAAAGCCAAAAGAGGCTATCAGCATATGTAAACAGAAGGCTGATAGTCCCTTCTGGCTTTCAATGGACGATATGCACTTAGAAATGTCTTGGGAATTTTTTTGCATTACCCTCCCAGAGGGGTTCCAACTCTGAACCTTCAGATATTTGGTCAATTAAATTTTATCATAACAAAATAAAAAGGTGTTATAATAACAACCATAATTTAATTCCTTTTAAAAAAACAGTATAAGTTTCACAGAAAAATTTAATTCTCAACTTATTACCAAGTACTGGGTAAATCAAAAGGTTTATATTTACAGACACCAGTGGCAGCTGGATGGGCAACAGTACAGACAGTGGTTGCACCTGGTCATGGCAGTGCATGTTGAGGTACAGAAAACACACAACACAAACACGGACAGTTGTTCGGACAGCTGCAACCACAAAATATGCTGGTACAAGCTTGTTTATCGCAGCTTTAACATTTTAATGTATTACATCTGAAACTGGTCAAGTGCAGCAAGGTGATGAAGTCCTATCTGGAGCACCATGAACAATAATAGTACTGAATGCACTGGAAAAATTATAAAAATTGTACTTGATACAGATGTAGATAAATGAACAAATGAGATAAAGCAGACCTAACGCGACAGATGTTACTTGTGTTACATGTTCTATCTACAAATAGTGTGGACCGACCAGTTTTCCTCATAGTAAAACTGTAACTTAAAATATACAACATAAATTGGTCCTTCAAATATGTTAACAAAAGTTAACTAAAAATGCTGTAAATCTCAAAGATGTGCTTTCTGCCATTAATTTTTAATTCATGAGAACTATAACTGTTTTCACCCCAACAATAAAGAAACTAGCTGGCATGTTTTGCATGAGAAACACACATTTCTATACCAAAATAAAGAAAATAGTACAAGAATATTTTTTGAACGGTTGAGTACCACAGTGATTTATAACTATTCTAAGGCAAAAGCTGATTATTATGTGAGATTTATTCATATGGCATTAAAAGTATGTCTGTCCATCCAAGTCCTTCTTAAAGCAGTAGGGTCTGCAAATGGGAAAATACTACTAACAAATTGCATGTCAATTTCAAACCTCCAAAAGCTGGAAAAATTCCAAATTTCGAAACAGATGTTCCATCCCCTGTATGACAAGCAAGAAAATTCTGTGAGTAAAATAATGAAATAAGTATTTCATCCTCTTCTGTTTCTTTAATTTTGTACTTTGAACAGTTTTGCTACCAGCCCTCGAAATAGTGACCTCTTTTTTATGAAGAGCTATAAGGAAGCCATACTAATTGATGAAATACACCGAGACCAAAGTACATATCACCATGTCATACAAAAGTCCAAACATACTTCTGACAGGAAAATGATCAGACTGGCTTACATTTCAAGAAGGAAAATGAAGACTGCCTAGCATTACCAGGAGAATAAATAGACCACCTTACTTACAAGGAGAATGAATAGGCTGCCTTATATTACCAGGAAGAATAGATTGCCTTAAATCTCCAGAATGAATAGACTGCCTTATATTACAAGGAAGAATAGATTGCCTTAAATCTCCAGGATGAATAGACTGCCTTATATTACAAGGAAGAATAGATTGCCTTAAATCTCCAGGAGAATGAATAGACTGCCTTATATTACAAGGAAGAATAGATTGCCTTAAATCTCCAGGAGAATGAATAGACTGCCTTATATTACCAGGAAGAATAGATTGCCTTAAATCTCCAGAATGAATAGACTGCCTTATATTACAAGGAAGAATAGATTGCCTTAAATCTCCAGGATGAATAGGCTGCCTTATATTACAAGGAAGAATAGATTGCCTTAAATCTCCAGGAGAATGAATAGACTGCCTTATATTACAAGGAAGAATAGATTGCCTTAAATCTCCAGAATGAATAGACTGCCTTATATTACAAGGAAGAATAGATTGCCTTAAATCTCCAGAATGAATAGACTGCCTTATATTACAAGGAAGAATAGATTGCCTTAAATCTCCAGGAGAATGAATAGACTGCCTTATATTACAAGGAAGAATAGATTGCCTTAAATCTCCAGAATGAATAGACTGCCTTATATTACAAGGAAGAATAGATTGCCTTAAATCTCCAGAATAAATAGGCTGCCTTATATTACAAGGAAGAATAGATTGCCTTAAATCTCCAGAATGAATAGACTGCCTTATATTACAAGGAAGAATAGATTGCCTTAAATCTCCAGAATAAATAGGCTGCCTTATATTACAAGGAAGAATAGATTGCCTTAAATCTCCAGAATGAATAGACTGCCTTATATTACAAGGAAGAATAGATTGCCTTAAATCTCCAGAATGAATAGACTGCCTTATATTACAAGGAAGAATAGATTGCCTTAAATCTCCAGAATGAATAGACTGCCTTATATTACAAGGAAGAATAGATTGCCTTAAATCTCCAGAATAAATAGGCTGCCTTATATTACAAGGAAGAATAGATTGCCTTAAATCTCCAGAATGAATAGACTGCCTTATATTACAAGGAAGAATAGATTGCCTTAAATCTCCAGAATAAATAGGCTGCCTTATATTACAAGGAAGAATAGATTGCCTTAAATCTCCAGAATGAATAGACTGCCTTATATTACAAGGAAGAATAGATTGCCTTAAATCTCCAGAATAAATAGGCTGCCTTATATTACAAGGAAGAATAGATTGCCTTAAATCTCCAGAATGAATAGACTGCCTTATATTACAAGGAAGAATAGATTGCCTTAAATCTCCAGAATAAATAGGCTGCCTTATATTACAAGGAAGAATAGATTGCCTTAAATCTCCAGAATGAATAGACTGCCTTATATTACAAGGAAGAATAGATTGCCTTAAATCTCCAGAATAAATAGGCTGCCTTATATTACAAGGAAGAATAGATTGCCTTAAATCTCCAGGAGAATGAATAGACTGTCTTAAATCTCCAGGAGACTGAATAGGCTGCTTATACAGACCTGTGAACTCTCCCGATTTTGAGCGGGAGCTACCAATAATTGCTTGCATCTCCCGGTCTACCGACCAACACCAGAAATCTACCGCCTTTGATCTCAAGGCCCCCAATATACCGCTTATCAACTTTTGGAGCACTAATTGCTCCCCTACCGAGCCGAGGTTATGCCGATTGCGAAAGTTGATTCGGCTATTATCGGAACGCGCTCGTTTAGAGCGTGATTTCAGGGTGGGTGGGGAGTGTCAGAAATACCTGTGTGTCACTTCGCCGTGTATTTGTGGGGGGTTTGGGGAGAGGATTGAAGATGATATGCCACTGACATGCACATGTTTTGAAGAAATCAGTAAATTAGTACTGCGGTTGTTTAAGTTCCGTAATGCACAAAAATACAGGTCGCTCTACACTGTATACTACTTAAAGTAACCAGCACCTGCTGTGTGATTATCCAATCAACACGCATTTTAAGGCTTCCTAATTATGCAAAGATGTGGAATACTCGGATAGTATTGGCAGCTTATAACTTGTTTACATTTGTCACACCCTCTACTGACTTTTGTTTATACCTGCATTTGGAACTGTTATGAAATTGCGCAATCATCGCAATGGCGGCCATTTGCGAAAAACATCAGCAATGTTTACTACCGTTTCTTTTAAAACATTTAAATTGATTAATTGGTTAACCTAGCTAGATTCCAACTGGTAAATAGCACAGATGTACCGATGTATATAAATGACTCGATGCTAATCGCTAATGGAGCGAGTCAAAACGTATCCAAACCAAAACGTACCCAATATTTAACGTACCCAAGTATTTTTTTTTAATTTTTTTTTTTCACTTATATTTTCATATAATATTTTTTTTTTTTTGGCTTTTTTTGGTTATTAATATATCAAAATATTAATATAGCTATTCTCATAAAAAATTCTTTATAATTGATTTATTTTATATTTTTTAATGAAATTTTTTTTTTGACAAATGAAATATTTATTTGATAATTTATTTATAAAACTAAATGTGAATTAAATTCATTTAATTAACATTTAGAATTATATGACAGTATTTGAAATGTTTTTATTTCAACATATTTTTAAATTTTAAAATTTTTATTTTTAAATATTATGCACCAATTGAATATGTCTTTGACAGTCCAAGTATAACAAATGCATATATCATACCAGAATATAAAGACAATAAAGTATTCTGAAAACAAATTGGAGCCACTTGCTTTAAATTTGGCTCCAACTTCTTAAATTTGGCTCTAATTTTTCTCATTTGGCGAATGTGTTGGCGCAAACATTTTTACATGTTGTAAGTAATTAGTTAATAAGTAATAAAAAATGAAATAAAAGTAAATGAATAATAAAAAAAATGTGTTTTGTTATTACTGTAGTGCGAAAAAAACGCGCTGCGAAAAATCTCCCTCTCACACAACCCAATCTCCCACTTTGGGAGCACAGATCTCCCACTTTCAGACCGAATAAAGTTCACAGGTCTGACAACTCTCCTGAATCAGAGATAATACCTGTCTTCACAGCTACAATCATCGTCATGACAACTCTCCTGAATCAGAGATAATACCTGTCCTCACAGCTACAATCATCGTCATGACAACTCTCCTGAATCAGAGATAATACCTGTCCTCACAGCTACAATCATCGTCATGACAACTGTCCTGAATCAGAGATAAAACCTGTCCTCACAGCTACAATCATCGTCATGACAACTCTCCTGAATCAGAGATAATACCTGTCCTCACAGCTACAATCATTGTCATGACAACTCTCCTGAATCAGAGATAATACCTGTCCTCACAGTTACAATCATTGTCATGACAACTCTCCTGAATCAGAGATAACTATTACAATCATTGTCATGACAACTCTCCTGAATCAGAGATGGAACCCTTCCTGATGTATGAATCTAATTATTTTCAAATCTATTTAATCCATGCTATGATAAATATGAATTTAAATGGCTGATACACTTTTCAGCAGCTAAGGCTTATGTTCCAATGAAAACTCCTCAGAGATTATTTCTTATTAATGTCTTATTAGTAGAAACATGAATGCATACAAAGCATTAACTCCCGCTCCCAGGGAATTCACAGAGACATTTAAGTTCTATAAATATTCAGTAGCTTCCATGATATATCGTCATGGAAATGGAATATACGTAATTCCCATCTCATGTGAGACTACAATAAATGTAGAAATACTTAAATGAGGCTTGAATAATAGCAACTTTCCCATAATTACCTCATTGGCAAGGCTAATTTGTCATAAGCCTATTTAGAACTGTTAACAACATAAAATCAACAATGTTTAATCCAACTCTCTGAACAACATCTCTTTATATCTTAAGCTATAATTAAAGGTGATAATGCTTTCGCATCCAAACCTGTCTGCATGTAATAAGTGTAGAACAGAACAGGAGAAGATCTTACTAGATAAGCATGATTTTCATACAGGCCCAACTTCAGTGAAGGGGTGCATGACAAGGAGGCCATAGATTATATGAGTCTAAATTTGTTTAATTGAAATTCTTAAAAGACTCAGCAAATTCAAATGTAAAATGAAACAAGAGGGCCATGATGGCCCTGGATCGCTCACCTGAGTATAGGGTTACCCATGGAACATCAGTCTTTATTAAAACATTTTGAAATCTGGCCAGTAGTTTTGAAGGAGATGATCCCTGAAAAGTTTTATCAAATTCTGTCCAGCAGTTTCATAGGAGAGGTCATTTTAGGTTTTCAATATATACATATAAGGGAAATCAGTCCTGCCCCTGGTGGCCATGTTTTTTATGGACTGGAATAATTTTAACAACTTTAGTAAAGCTTCACCCAAGGATCATCCCTGCCAAATTTAATCAAATTATGTCCAGCGGTTTCAGAGGAGATGTTGATTAAAGTAAATTGTTGACGACGGACAATGCACGACAGATGCAGGGTGATCACGAAAGTGCGAAGTGCTCAAGGTGAGCTACAAATACAACACAAAAAAATGTTAAGATGAGTGAGTGAAATGCTAATACTGAAGTTGTTCTCTGTTTTTTGTTTTTTCCCCCTTTTTTAATTTTCTGGTCTGTGCTTTTTGAGAATAGTAATTGGATATTCTGCAAATTCTGCAAATTGTTAAAGTCTGATGTAACACTAATTGTGCAAAGTTGCAGAAAAAAATGAATGGCTTCAATTTAACACCATCTTATTTCATTTAAAAAAATGCAAAAATTGTAACAGAGTTCTCATTAAAGGGGTAATTACACATGGCATCTGCACGCCAAATGTTTTGTTCGGGCCATGGCATGTGCCAAATATGAAAATTTTCTGTATTTTTTCTTCTCTTTTTTTAGATTTTGATTGATTGTTTCATTTTCCTGGCTTTAACATTCCACTGACAGTATTGCAGTATTAAGGGACTCTGTATGCATGAGATAGAGACGTCCTGGATCTACCAGAGTATGTGCTGAATGCACTATAAGCACTGTTCAAAGAAGACATATACCAGTTCAAATGGTATGAAGTAGCAGGCAACTCTGGTTATGATTATGCTGTCTAGAACAACATGTATTTTATTTTTGAATTCAATTTCATTTTGGCCTGCTGTTTAAAGCTTAACAGAGGTATTTCATTTTCTATAAATGTTACAGCATATCATGGAAGGGACACAAAGGGACTGAAGTGGAATATAACAAAATTCTATCACCATCAAATATTCCACATAGAGAAGAGGGAAAAAACTGATACATTATGTTGAGAGAGTGCATATGACTCTACGGACAGTGTAGAAAATAGCTCCATGACAACAGACAGAACAGAAAATAGCTCCATGACAACGATAGTTGAGATACTATGTTATATTGGACTGCATTATAACTTTACATTATGTAGATTCACCTGGAGTCAATAAATACAGATTTGAGGCCCTATGTTGGACAGTGTTATAATGGTTTTGTGTTATAAAGAAGAGTGCTATAAAGGATCTACAGTATATACCCTACAGGACATTTTATGGTCATTATTTAAATATTATGTACTGACCCAAACAGCAAAATGAAGAAGTTTGAGTCACACTTTGCAGAAAGACAATAAACTGGTCATTAATTGCCAACCACCAATCAACTGACTCCTATTAGAACACTTTCAAATTTAATTTGCTGGACTAAGAGTGAAAAAAAGATGTCAAACATGGAAGAGAAAACAAACCTGAACACAACACAGTCACTAGACCACCTCTAGTATGCTCAAAGAAATGGCCGAGCCAAACAACAGTGGAGGTTAAAGACAATTTGAACCGGAGCCAATAATTTGATGTAATTATGTTCCAACATTGTATCGTATGTCAGGCTATAAAACAAAAAGATTATTACTGACAATGATAACTAAAATTTCCTATAAAAAGTGGTCAAACTGACCATGCATAAGAAGGCAATCAGTGCCACTAGGAAATGTTCTCAAGCTGCCTTATTACTGGGCGGAGTCTGACATCCAGCTGACTGGTTATCTGTGTCACTGTGAGCTTTGTAACTTTGCCTTTGTATTGGGTGGTTGGGCCTGGAGCCATAAATTAGACATGTCCGCTACAGCCATATGTATAATATTTGTGTTTTTACACTTTTTACAACATGCTAATTCTTAACTGCTTTTTCACTGGTTTTTCAAGTTGATGGTTTGTATCTAAATTCTGAATATTTTAAGATCTTCAATTTTTTTTTCTAAGCTTTAATCAATCATGTTACTTGCAAGGTCTGTTAACCAAGTTTTAAAACCCGTTGCCTACAAGTTTAAGGAGAAGTCATCAGATACACATTATATGTGTCCAGTTTCTTTTTAATAAATCTCCAGGAGACTGAATAGGCTGCTTATATTACAAGGAAGAATAGATTGCCTTAAATTCCAGGAGAAAATAGACCACCTTACTTACAACGAGAATGAATAGGCTGCCTTATATTACAAGGAAGAATAGATTGCCTTAAATCTCCAGGAGAATGAATAGACCACCTTACTTACAAGGAGAATAAATAGGCTGCCTTATATTACCGGGAAGAATAGGCTACCTTAAATCTCCAGGAGAATGAATAGACTGACTTACATTACAAGGAGAATGAATTGGCTGCCTTATATTACCAGGAAAATGAATAGACTGCTTTACATTACCAAGAGAAAGAATAGATTGCCTTAAATTTCCAGGAGAATGAATAGACTGACCTACATTTCCAGGAGAATGAATAGATTGCCTTACGTTTTACTGAAGACAGTTTTGATTTAGAAATCTTTAACCATCACAAACTGCTACTTTTATTAGAGTTATGAATATACATGTTGAATAAATCACAAAGGATCAGACATGATATAATGCGACATGCAAGATTCCAGTATTACTCAAATCAGTCACAGACTTTTCTATCTTCACATTTTTGTTTAGTTTGAATGCCAGACCGACATAATTTCAGTTTTTCTTTGGACTTTGTCTACATACGGATATTTTACACTTCAAATCATGCAAAAGACCAGAACCATGATATCAAGTCACACTATTTATCTTGACCCCAGAACTCCAGACAAGTTTGTATTGGAACTGCTTAGCATGTTTAAAGCATAGCAAGGGAGATATATCATTAACATTTACATTGCAGCAGGGGATTACCGTATACACGGTCAGATTAGGTGCAGCTTCGTATAAGGCGCATCCTAACTTTCAGGGTAACTTATTTGAAGAAAAAAAATCACTTATCGTATGGTATGCGGCGAAATCTTATTTTGAAATTTGCGCCGTCGTACATTTTGACAGACCGAAAGCTATCCGTATGTCACCGGGCTAATCATACGGTGAACCGTTTTATTTACATATGGCATAAGATTACCGTTAGACTGTTACATTAACGATGGGTAGGATAAAGGTGACACATTTTCATAACATGACATTACTCAACTGTCTCCCTGCATTCTAACACTGGGGACCATTGTCACCTGTCAAAATTCTCCCAACTAACAAACATTACGTAACAATTGCCTCCTGTCAAGTTTCTCCTATACATCATGAGGTCCTGTAAAATAAATTTATTTGTTTATATTGAAAATTTTTTTTTTTCATGAAATATACCTGTAGGATAACTAATAAGAACAAAAGCAGTAATCTGGTATTGTTTATCATGGTTTTGTATAGACTTTGTGTCATATTATCGTATTCATTGTCTTTCAGTATATCCATTTTCTGAGATCGTATACCGGTAATTTTCACTTCTCGGTGATTGAAGAAAGACACCTGAGAAGCTGTATATCATCATATAAGGCGCACCCCCTCTATAAACTTGAATTATCTGGAAAAAAAGTGTGCCTAATCTGCCGGTGTATACGGTAACCAACAACAACCATTTTTTATTTTAACTGGACGGACACTCTAACACTCTAGCTTCTCCACAACTGGGATCAGTAAACATTAAAGAACACCGTTATTTTACTTTTTTAGAGTCTGGATTACTTTCTCTTCCAGTCTACAGGAATCTGACTAAGTTATCCAATCCAATCTAACCCTGAAATGCAGACCCCGATCAATGCAGGAAATTGAAATCTTGTTACTCTGTGTACGTATCAACAAAAACTAACAAGTTTTCCATAAACTAATTTACATTTCTTTCACTTTGCCAAAATAATATCACTCTTCTAATATACATACATACTATACACAGAGGTGAGATAAAGCACCCTCCCGGAATTCTGTTGAGACACTTGCAAATGAAGTTTATGCACATTAATAACTTATAATACGTTATTTTCTGGCTCCATGTTATGGGTTATTTTGAAGACTTCTTTTCTTTTTCTTACTTAAATCTACAAATTATGCAAATTCAGTGAGGGTAAATACAATAAAACGTTTCAGACAGTGCTGTACTAAATAAGACAGAGAAAAATCTGACTTGACTATTTGAGTTTACTGTCGCTCTGACAGTATTTCAGTCATATAGGGATGTCCTGATAATTACAGGTGGAGGAAGACCCCGAATGCGCGGAGGCATCCAGATAGAACCACCGACCTACCGCAAGCCAGCTGGGGGGCTTCCTCACATGAAAATTCAAAAGACCCTGCTGGGATTCGACTCACGCGGTGAAGGGCTGAGTGAGTGCTAAAGACAGCAACTTGACCCTCTTGGCCACGTAGGCCCCATAGGAAAATCTATGAAAACTAATAAATATAACACACATATAAATTCAAATATCCCAAGGGCTTTACAAATTTCCCTCAGTATAGTAAACTAAGCTGATTACCCCCACCCCACCCTCTATCCACTTGCTCAAAGGTATCATTTCCTTATGGAAGTGTAACCACTTTTAATTCTTCCTTTTCAATTTTCATGTAAGTGGTGTGTTAAGGTCAACTTAAATTTTAAGATTCCAGAGCTACAAATATGATTTAAAGTATATTTTCAAACCTTTGAAGGTCCAAATAGTAACTAATTATTATTTTTATGCATCTCTAGCAAAAAATTCAATACAAAGCAGTTATAGTTCTTTAGTTTAAAAAACAACAAACAAACAAAAAAAAACAAAAAAAACATGGTGAGGTTTATAGTGTTTTTTCCTTACTAATACATTTGTTGATGGAACTAAAACTAGTGTTCTATTTCCAATATTTGTATACTGTCATACAAAGACACTCCTGTTATCGTCCTCTGAAAACTGTTAACTTTAAAAAACATGTCTGTTTTCCAGGATTTGAAAAACAACTGTGAGTTAAATGCCAGACAGCTACCAGACAGGTCAACATAATTACAAAGAGTCACTTTCGAAACAATGCACTTGGTACCATCCACTTCCAACCTACACTTTTTTTACCTTTAGCCATGAATGTCTTACATTGATATTTTTACTAAGATTTTTAAACTGTTAACAGGCTGATTTGTTGGTTTTTCATGACATTTTTTGACAGGTGATGTTTGATGAAGCATTTATGATGTCACTAAATGATAATGTGATATTGCTTTGTGGAATTGCTTGGATCCAGTCTTTATAGAAGATTCTTGTTTTTTGCAACCATCTGGAATAAATTATATTCCCTTACGTAGAGGTTTTTGCATAACACATAACATTTTTAACAAGGAATCAGACATAACAATTATCCAATCAAATTAAGTGTTAAAATGAGTCAGTTAATGCAATCATCCAATCAAATCAAAGGTTACAAACAATAACTAGAAATATGTCCATTGGACACAAATGCCCCCACATTAGTGCTTTGTCACAAATCTGAAATATGTTTGTTTGTTGTTGCGTTTAACATCCCACCGACAGTATTTCAGTCATTTGGAGACTATATATGTCTACTTGAGAAAGATATAGTGCTGCCACACTGCAATATCACGCCATAGACATGTGGCATGATATCACACCAAGTCACAGCCGGGGATCAAACCCACGACCTCTTGCTCCAGAAGCAGATGCTCTAACCACTAAGCCACCGGAGATGGTAATCTGAAATATGATTCTTGCCAGGACAAGATGATCGAAAGAAGTAAGTAAGTAACAAAAATGTACAATGGAAAACAACAAAGGGTCATTCAATGCTTTTAATCAAATTAAATATATACAATTTTAATATATTTGGTCTGCTATAGCCAATTAAACATCGGTTGGTTGGTTTTGTTATCGGCTTTTTCATAGCTGCAGTAACTACACCATTTTTTTTCTAGCACTCCTAAATGATACAAAATAGAGTTATGGTTCTTGTGCACTGTACTCTCTTTATTGAGCCCTTTCACCTATGATGTTTCATGTTGATACCTCTTTTAGGTTTTGAGTTATGCTCCAGACAATCATTTGGGATGGACGAAAGTATGTACATACGGACATACTTTAACGTTTAATTACCTGTTCACACCTCTTATCTGTCTGCCATGTGCTTGATTGGCTATTGTGTTTCCACACCTTACCTGTCAAACTGTGAAGGGGACCCCATAAAATGATTATAAATGATTTACAGTACAACTAATGAAAGAATGCGTTAATCAAGAAAGAAGAAAGAGTTGGAAATCACCGTGTTTTACCAATAAAGCAAACTTACAGGAGGATAGGTATACATGTGGACTGATAATATCACTGTCATCTCTCCTCAAGAATGGTTTCCACGACTACAGCAGGTGATATATAGGGAAGGACCTAACAATGGTTGAATATCCAGATAAACCTCAATATCATTTTCATCACAGCGATCAATTTAGAGAAACAGGAAACAAAATGCCTGACACATAAGGTACTTAATTTGCATGTAACAATAAAAGCATGTCTGTTAAAAACCTACTTCATAATTTACAAACATGAATTTTCATTTAAAGTTATAATCAGTATTCATTATAATAAAAACAAATTAAAACACCTATCTTCACACCACCACCTAATGCAAACATTAAAGTGCAACATTTGACCATTATTCAAAAACTGATGCTTTATTCGAAGTGAAACGTTGATCCTGACAGCTTTGGATAACCAAGATCTGACTATGTAATTATTAACCCAAATTCTACATGTAATAAAAGGTAGAAATGGTTTACTGGTTTACATAATCATACAATCTGTGAAAAGAAAACTCCAAAAAGATGAATGTTTTTGATATTATTGCTGAAAGGCCAAAAGAAAGACAACTGATAAAAGATAGTGCAAAGGGTTCCTCTGTCTCAAATAATACCTTTTTAGGTGCCAATTTCTGTGAATTTCTGGGACTGTATTTAATTGAAAATACAAGAAATATGAAATTTTTGAAGTAAAATTAATTTTAATTAGTAAATACTTACCTGTTATTACTTCAGGTATGTGTCTATTTGTGCACAGCTTCCAAAACAGAGACCGCAAAATAAACCATTCCCTAAACCCCCTAGTTACCGGAAGTGTAACCCCCGTTCTCCAATTGTATATGAAGCCATCGAGGGATACAACCGCCAGCAAGCGGGGAGGGAGGTGGGACTCTGTAATAACAGGTAAGTATTTACTAATTAAAATTAATTTTACTTCAAAAATTTCATTTTAATAGCATAAATACGTTACCTGTTATTACTTCAGGTATGAATTCGTCGCTAAGGCGGGAGGTTGCTAACAAAGAACCTTGATTGCAGCGATACCCGAAGTAGAAAACGACCAAAGCCGCCGAGGCGTCAGACATGATGATTAAACTATTGTCTGAGCCACTACAAGTGGACCCAAATCCACAAGGTTTTGTGATTGGTTAGCCAGTGAGCGGAGATAAAAGGAAGAAAACGTAGTAGAAGACTTCCAAGAGGCCGCTTTGAGAATATCATCCATGGGAGATTTATTCAAGAAAGCCCAAGAAGCAGACAAAGCACGGAGCTCATGTGGTCTAATTCTTAAAAAGGATAGATCCCTGTCCGAAAGATCCGAATAGGCAAACTTGATAGTTGAGGCTACCCAACGAGATATTGATGCTGCCGAAACTTCGCGCCCCCCTTTTATTGGGAGGAAAAGTCGAAGACGACGACCCCGTAAAGATTTAACCTTCTGGAGGTAAAACTTCAAGGCTCTAACTGGGCAAAGAAGCCGATCAGGATCTCCCCTGGAGCAAGACCTAGCAAGGCTCGGAATAACTACCGGAGGGGGACAGACCGAAGGGAGCTGGGTTTTCGCAAGGAAACCAGGTTGAAAGCTCAAAGATACAGAGCCATCAGATTTGTTAAAGCGTAAATAGCCTTCCTCAGTAGAAAAGGCATGAATTTCGCAACGACGTTTAGAAGACGCCATTGCTATAAGAAAGACCGTCTTCCATGTTACGTGCAGTAGAGACGCCTCAGAAAGAGGTTCAAAAGGTGCCTTAGTAAGAGCCAGTAAAACACAAGAAAGATCCCACTTCGGAGTTAACGAACGAGAAACTGGCCTAGACAGTTCAAACGAACGAATAATTTCCGAAAGATAAGGATCCGAACCAAGGGAAGAGGATCTGTGAAACTTAAGCGTGTTCGATAACATAGACCTATAACCCTTGATAGAACTGACCGCAAGTTTTTTCTCGTTAAAAAGAAAAACTAGAAAGTTAGCGATTTCTCTGACAGGAGCTTTGACCGGATTAATCTGCCGTGCGATACACCAATCACGGAAGACCTTCCACTTTGCCTGGTAGACAGATCGAGTAGATTGTCTCCTGGCTTTAGAGATAATAGAGGCAACTGTTGCCGAAAATTTCTTCTGTCTAACTCGCTGTTGGATAACATCCAAGCGTGAAGACGAAGAGCGCAAGGATTGTCGTGAAGGACCCTGTTCCGACCTTGTGACAGAAGGTCCGGAACCTGGGGAAGTTCTACAGGATCGTCTATCAGAAGATCCAGAAGATCCACGAACCAAGATCGCGTTGGCCAAAGTGGAGCTACAAGGAGGATCCGGCACTGAGATCGCAGGATTTTCCTTAGAACTAAGGGAATCAGAGAAAACGGTGGAAACGCATAAGCAAATAGATGATCCCAGTTTACAGACAGAGCATCTATCGCCCAAGCCCGGTGATCCGATACCGGTGACACAAACAGCGGAAGCTGGTTGTTCAGCCTGGTAGCAAATAGATCGACAGACGGAGACCCGAAAATCGCAAACAGAGTTGTCGCGATCCGAGGAAGTAACTTCCATTCCGAGGGGAGAAGAGAATGTCTGCGGGACAGTTGGTCCGCTAGAACATTTAGACGACCCGGAAGATGTCTGACTTGAATGAGTACCGAAGACACCTGACACCAATGAAGAAGGTGCCATGCTTCCATGCACAGAGAAGGCGAGTGCGTCCCCCCCTGTCTGCGGATGTAAGAGACAACAGTCGTGTTGTCCGTAGATACTAGAACAGATTTGCCTCGAATGAGAGGAGAAAACTGTCGTAAGGCTAGTAGAACCGCTTTGAGTTCGAGGTTGTTGATATGAAGAGAACTGTCCTGAGGGGACCAAAGACCCGAGGCCGTGAGACCCAGAGGTTCCAGATGAGCACCCCAGCCTGACAGACTGGCATCCGAGAAGAGGAACAGTTCCGGTTGAGGAGGAGAAAGAGGAACACCCTCTCGGAGAAACGAGGGGGAATTCCACCAACTGAGATGATGAACCAATTCCGGAGAAACCGGAAGAATGGTCTGTAAATGGTCTCGACTGGGACGCCAGATCGAGAGTAGTATAAACTGAAGAGGTCGCATGTGAAGGCGGCCCAGCGGAACAAGATCCGCTGCTGCATTGAGTACTCCGAGAAGCGATAGGAATTCGCGGGCTGAGATCGATTGCCGACGCGAAAACCCCCGAACCAGAGTTAGAAGAGACATAAGTCTGGGTTCCGGAATTCTGATCCTGTTTAGGTCGGTCAGAAATTGCATCCGACAAACGTGAAGTTCTGGGATGGGATCAACTCCGATTTCTCGGAATTGAGGATGAAGCCTAGCCGGAGAGCTAGGTCTGTCACCCATCGAAGTTCGTCGAGAAGAGCGACTGGGTCCATGTGAAGAAGAAGCCAGTCGTCGAAATACGCCAGGAGGCGTGAGCCGCGAAAATGAACCCTGGCGACCAGAACCGAAACTATTTTGGTGAAGATTCTGGGGGCCGAAGACAGGCCGAACGGAAGGGCCTTGAACTGGTAGACAGTTTGGCCATCCGTGAAACGAAGGTATTTCCTGGAATGAGGATGGATAGATACATGGAAGTAAGCATCCAATAAATCCAGGGAAACAGCCCAGTGACTGGGGAGGACGGCTGCCCTGATCGACAAAGTTGTTTCCATTTTGAAGTGTTCCTTCGGAATGAAGGAGTTTAGATGAGACAGGTCTATGACCGGTCGAAACCCGCCGTCCTTCTTGGGAACCAGAAAGAGACGGCTGTAAAACCCCGGAGAGGTTGGAATCGAGACCCTTTCTACCGCTCCTTTTTCCAGAAGATCTGAAATGGCGAGTCCCAGACGAGGATGATTGGAGGAGAGATGAATGGGAGAGCGTGATAGTGGAGGGGGACGACTGAACGGAACCCGATACCCGTGTCTCACGATAGACAGGACCCATTGGTCGTCGGTGATTGTCTCCCAATGATGAATGAAATGAGTGAGTCTGCCGCCTACTGGAAGGGGCAGAAACACTCTTCCTCCTAATCGAACGTCTGGAAGAGGAAGCGGAAGAAAGGACGTACCCCTAGGGCTTACTCCTACCCCTTTGACTGGTAGAGGTAGAAGAAGGGGTGGGGGGCGATGAAGGAGGAAATCGTGGTCGCTGCGGACCAGATTGGCGAGCGCCCCTGGAAGAGGGATTGCCTCTGAAAGGAGATTGAGGCTTGCCCTTTTCCGAGTCCTTCGGGGATTTACCGGAAGAAGCCGAAGGTTTCTTCGGTATCCGGAATTTAGGGGGAGCCGAAGTAGGAGTGCGGGGCTGGAAGGCCACCGCGCCGTGCATTTGCTCCTCCCTGGAGGCATCCGCTACTTCCTTGATTCGGCCCCCAAAGAGGGACGAAGAAGAAAGAGGGGCCGACCTAAGCTTTTCTCGAGAAGAAGAGAGAAGTAGCTTGTTGGGGCCGTCAAGGATGGCATCCCGCCTGCAGCGAGTCATCTCGGAAGAGAGAGAGAGAGATAGCAAAATCGAATGTTTTGCCGTCGCTGCTAAGGCCTCTAAAAGAAGCCTGACGGAAGCAGATAAAGCATCCTTTTGTTGTAGCTTGACCGAAAGAGCGGCCACGAAGGAGTCAGTATGCGACGAGATGCCGGAAAGGAAGCGGGAGCGTTGCTCCCAGCGATCCAGGACCTTCTGCTGAAGCGGTAAAGAGGAGGGGACCTTGAGCCGGAGCCGACTCGCATCTAG
>CM037792.1:50652424-50665912 GCA_021229015.1 Solen grandis | reverse complement strand
ATCTCGTCAATATCATCCAAACTCAATCAAATTACCTAAAACTCCATACCAACGTCGACACATACATACCACTTCTCAACAACACATAAACCTGGTGACTGAACAATAAGCAAACAATAAACAAACATATCAATTCTCATTAATTGACATACGACTACTGAACAGAAATAAACTACTAAGTAATACATACACGCCTACTTCACAACTTAAAAGCCGTTTCTTTAAAATAGTTAAACCACGACTCAAAAACACATATATCCACTCAGCAATACACATATTAATTCTCAACAAAAACATACCAATACAAAAATACATCACTACTCATTATTTGGTAAACTACTACTCAACAAAATACAAAACACTTCTCAAGTAAACTCTAATTTCTCATTTATAGACATACCATTACTCATCAATAGGCAAATAATTACTCAACGGAATTTGTACAGCTTCTCCACAACATACATGCCACTGCTAAACAACACACATGCCACTGCTAAACAACCCACATGCCAATACTAAACAACGTACATTCCACTACTAAACAACACACATACCACTGCTAAACAACACACATGCAATGCTAAACAACACACATGCCACTGCTAAGCAACACAAATACTATTGCTAAACAACACACATACAATTGCCAAACAACAAACGCCACTGCTAAACAACAGGCATACCACTGCTAAACAACACACATGCTAATACTAAACAACACACATACCACTGTTAAACAACACAAATGCCACTTCTAAACAACACACATACCACTGTTAAACAACACAAATGCCACTTCTAAACAACACACATACCTCTGCTAAACAACATACATACCATTGCTTCACAACATACATGCCAATACTGAACAACATACATACCACTGCTAAACTAACTAGCAGGGGATGTGATATATACATGTATGAGCCTCTAAGAAATACATTTACGTGTTATATCAGACTTTTAAGTCCATGTTCGACCTCGGAAACCGGCAGTAGCCGAAGAAATGTCTAGATTTAGATGTCTCAGGTTGATATTGCCAGACAATATACGTGTATATAAAAACAGCATCATCATCATCAACAACAACAACAAAAACATTATTTTATAAACATGAAAACTAAAGCAAGTAATTGTTTCACAAACTTTTACTACTCTAATCACAAAGTTTTAATTCAACACTTTTGAAATAGGACAATTATTTTGCAATAGCTGGTTATATATTGAAAAGTAATTTTTGTTGCCACTTATTGTGCGATATATACTTATACTTGTACCAGATATGATTTTGATAAAATACTGTGTTTCTCATTGATCTCTACTGTTCACATGCATTACATTTTTTTCATGTTTATTTATCTGCTGAGCACTTTGATCGGTTCAAACTGTACGTATATGAAATGTTTGTAACCAGACGAAGGTAAAAAAAAACCCACAAAAGTTCGTTAACGCATTCGCTGGATGATGTCGAAAGAGGGAGAGTTATGAGAATGTACCTGCGTGTTGGTATAAATGTTCTTGTTTGTATATGGAATGTTATTTAGAAATTTCACGTATTTATTATTTCATTTTAAATAAAAGTTTTATCTCAAATGTATGCAGATTCACTCACTCAGCCCCTCACCGCGTGGGTACGAATCCCGGTAGGGTCATTCGGATTTTCATGTGAGGAAGCCTTCCAGCTGGCTTGCGGTAGGTCGGTGGTTCTACCCGGATGCCTCTGTGCATTCGGGGTCTTCCTCCACCTGTAATTAGCTGGACGTCGCTATATGACTGAAATACTGTCGAAGCGACGGTAAACTCAAATAGTCAAGTCAAGTCCGTTGAAATATATCCGAAGGTTTTTTTACATAATATAAACTTGATTTTATTTAATTGAACAGAACTTTATCGGGCTAGGATTCAGAGTTAGGTTGAACAAATGACACGTTACTTCATAGTACGAAGGGCAAAGACTTTTCCATGTAATATAAACATTTTTTATTAAATTAAACTTAAAATAACAAACAAACAACAAACAAAATTGCTGTGAAAAGTATATAAACCATGCGTTTACTTTGTCTATTAGGTATTTATTTTACACGATAGTTGTCAGAAAGCAACTCTAATCGTTTAAATGCAGATTGATGTGTTCAGTGCTGGAGACAACCTGGCCGCTGTTAAACTTCGGATGCAGTACTTCATTACGGACTGGGGCAAAACCGATCCGGAGTCTGATCTCTTGATAGGCCAGTATCTAAACAGGTTTGCATATTAGATTTATAAGATGATAAAGAATATACACAATATGTAAGATTGAATTCTATTTAGTATAGGTTTATTATACTGTAACTGATATATATACACAATATGTAAGATTGAATTCTATTTAGTATAGGTATATTATACTGTATCTGATATATATACACAATATGTAGGATTGAATTCTATTTAGTATAGGTATATTATACTGTAACTGATATATATACACAATATGTAAGATTGGATTCTATTTAGTATAGGTATATTATACTGTAACTGATATATATACACAATATGTAAGATTGGATTCTATTTAGTATAGAACTCGATCCATTTTAATTAGGGAATTATCCCCAAAATCCCTCATTTTGGGCAGGAAAATTGCCATTTTACGGCTATTTTTTAAGTATAAAAGCCGACATTTACATTTTTCGGGGGTACAAAAAGGAAGACAAACAACTCGAATTGAATCAGTTATACACATATATTCACTACATTCTGTAGATAACTATAAGGGTAAAACAACAAATATTCAAAGGGAAGGTAAAAATTTTTACCCTGCCCTGAACCATGATTCAAGATGAAGGTAAAATTTTTACCCCGCCCTGAACCATGACTGAAGGGGAAGGTAAAAATTTTACCCTGCCTAAACCTGAACCATGACTGAAGGTGAAGGTAAAAATTTTTACCCTGTCCAAACCCATGATTCAATATGAAGGTAAAAATTTTTACCCTGCCCTGAACCAAGATTCAAGATGAAGGTAAAAATTTTTACCCTGCCCAAACCAGTGATTCAATATGAAGGTATTTTTTTTACCCTGCCCTAAACCAATCAAGCTTCAAGGTGAAGGTAAAAAAAATTTATACCTTGCCCTGAACCATGACTGAAGGTGAAGGTAAAAATTTTTACCCTGCCCTGAACCAAGTTTCAAGGTGAAGGTAAAAATTTTTACCCTGCCCAAACCCACGCCTCAAGGTGAAGGTAAAAAATTTTACCCTGCCCAAACCAATGATTCAATATGAAGGTAAAAATTTTTACCCTGCCCAAACCAATGATTCAATGTGAAGGTAAAAATTTTTACCCTGCCCAAACCAATGATTCAATATGAAGGTAAAAATTTTACCCTGCCCTGAACCAAGTTTCAAGGTGAAGGTAAAAATTTTTACCCTGCCCAAACCCACGCTTCAAGGTGAAGGTAAAAAATTTTTACCCTGCCCAAACCAATGATTCAATATGAAGGTAAAAAATTTTACCCTGCCCTGAACCAAGATTCAAGATGAAGGTAAAAAATGTTTACCCTGCCCAAACCAATGATTCAATGTGAAGGTAAAAACTTTTACCCTCCCTGAACCAAGATTCAAGGTGAAGGTAAACAGTTTTACCCTGCCCTGAACCAAGCTTCAATGTGAAGGTATAAATGTTTACCTTGCCTAAACCAATGATTCAAGATGAAGGTAAAAATGTTTACCCTGCCCAAACAAATGATTCATTGTATGAAGGTTAAACTTTTTAATCTGCCCTTAACCATGAATCAAATTGAGGGTAAAACCTTTTACCCTGCTCTGAAAAAAATTCAAGGTGAAGATATTTAGTAAAAGTTTTACCATGCCTGAACCATTATTCAAAGTGAAGGTAAAAAAAATTAACAAATCCATACACATGGTGTACAATAAATGTAAAACATTTTACCTAGTCCTGAACAAAGATTCAATGTGGAAGTAATAAAATAGATGAAACGTTGTATATGTTCTTTGGGTGGCCATTCACAAGAGTTGCTACGGTAAACTCGATCCATTTAGACTTTGCTTTAGCTTTAAGATTATTCTCCTCTGAGATAAAGGATCGGAATTTAATTTCATTTGGCACAAATGGTCACCTCATGTCCCTCTACCATAATTGCTAACATGAAGTTGATCTCTAGAAAAGTGAGGTCACTGAGGTTGATTACATTTATGGTACTCCGAAACTCCGATGGGCGTTCTATGGCTACCCCACAACCACCCACCCAACCAAGCAAACCAATCAATTATGTCACAGAAGCTGAACTTAAGGCAACATATTTTTCTTTGTTACTTTCCTGGTGTTTCCATCGTCTGTGTGTCTGACAGCGTAATCTGAAATATCAAATATAAATATGTACCGGTATATACACATTTGAAAGCGGAAATTATAATAATAGAGTGTAAAAATGGCATTAATTAGTTACTCTCTGTCTCTGGTGTTTCAAGGGTCATTACTATACATCCATTAGTCTGATTTTATTATTTATTTAATAAAAGCAATGTCATCTCTATGTACCGGGACTTGCATATGTTTGTAGGAGTGTAGTGATTGGCCTGTAGAAGCAGTTTCAACAGCCATGCTGTTGGGCTAGCTCTTTATTGAAGTGGATGGTGTGTCGGTCTGCTAACCCAAGACTCCACGACAGAGGCCACGTACCCCCCCCCCCCTTTCAATTACTTTACTAACTACAAGATAAAATTTGTATGCCACTGACAGTATTATAAATGTCATTAAGTAAAGTGTGACTCTTGTAACGAATGGTGTGAAAGTTTACTAAACTTGAAACATTATCCAGAAATGGATCTGTAGTGAATTTTAACATTGAAAGCAATATGTGCACATTTTCCTATGAAGTATAGAATTCACATTAGATATCAAATGAATGAAACTCATTGTTAAGATATTTTAGTTAGTGCAGGAATTGATACCTCTACTATCAATCAGGATCAAATTAGTCTAATAAAATGGCGACAGGAAATGTTACATTAGATTTTGCTAGAAAATAGTGTTTTCCTCTAAAATGTTTAGAAATTAGAAAGCTGCTCTTCGTTTTATCCTCTTGAAAATAGTAAATCATTCACTTACAAAACAAAAATTTACTAACTAGTTTTAGTAGCAGCAGTGTAGCCTAAATGTGCTACAAAAGATTCCAATCATATTTTATATAAAGAAACTGGTATGATATTTTTGGATTGATTTAAATTCTATTTATTCTATTAATGTGGGAATATCAATATAGATTATTTTCAAGATCCATTTCGGATCCAGGATTATTGGATTATTGGGGACGCATGCAGCGAACCAAAGTGGCCGAGTGGTTAGAGCGTCCGCCTCGGGAATGGGATGTCGTGGGTTCGATCCCCGATCACGATACACCAAAGTCGTTAAAAATGGCACTGGTAGCTCCCTGCTTGGCGCTCGGCGTATGAACAGGGTTGTTTCGGGACTGGTTGGCCCGGTGTCAGGATAATATGACAGGATGTGGTATCATGCCACTTGTCTGCGGTGTGATACTGCAGTGTGGCAGGACTGTATCTGTCTCCAGTACACATAGAGTCTCAAAATTATGAAATACGCAGGCCCGAAATCCCCATAGTGAACCCCTTACTGAAATAAAGTTCGCCAAATGACCAGTCACCCAAGTCGACCCTTGCTGAAAGAGCATCCGCTGCCGCCTATCAGTGGATCCTTTAATCCGAAACATCCAAACTATTAAATTAAATTTAAGTTTTACTGCCGTATACAACAATTGTGCATATTATAGTACAATAATAAGTTATTAAGTTAACAGTTAATAAGCGATTATCAAATCAAACCCAATGTTTTAAACGTGCTTTGAACAAGGTAAACATGGTCGTGACAAGATTTTTGTATGCACGGCTTACATAAAGCTGTCTCTCACTTACAGATAAGGTTAACATAAATATTATTATGCAATTTAATCAAAAGGAATCTAATTTTAAACAACAAACGCACAAGAATAGATTGTTTGTTTCTTTGTTTGTTTGGCTGGTTGGTTTTACGTCCCACCGACAGTATTTCAGTCATTTGGAGACGACGATTACTTGAGACAGATATAGTGCTGCCACACTGCAGTATCACGCCGTAGACATGTGGCATGATACCACAGTCAGTCACATTATCCTGACACCGGGCAAACTATTTCTGCAACTACCCTTAAATGCTGAACGCCAAGCAAGGGAGCTATAACAGTACCATTTTTACAACGTTGGTATGTCGCGACCGCGGATCGAACCCACGAACTCCCGCTCCCGAGACGGACGCTCTACCACAAGAATAGATATGTCAATATAAATAATATAAAAAATGCACGGCTTACATAAAGCGGTCTCTCTCTTACAGATAAGATTAACATAAATATTATTATGTAAAATGTATTTTAATCAAAAGGAATCAAATTTAAAACAACAAAAGCACAAGAATAGTTAATAAAAACCAATAATGCTATTTTTGATAGAACCCCAAAATATAAATGTAATGCTTCATTTTAGTATTGTGCCAAGGAAAAATGCCTTATGAATTACTTTCATTTTCATATCTATGTATGTACATTTTTTTCTTTTCTTTTTTTAATTACTTTTGTATTTTTATTAGTAAATTGAAATATTTAATATTACAAAAAATGTCCCCCATCTGGATCAGAACTCTCAACAAAGCGGGATTAGCCTTGAAGCCAGTGCCATAAAATTCGTATTATTGGCATTATGTATCATATATAGGAAATATTTTCACGGATCTATATATACTGGTTTTGAGGGTTGGGGTTTGAGCCCCAGCTACCGATCATGGTTCTGTATGCGAGAAATCTTTACGGAGAATGTGAATCTAATACTGTTCCTTCCCATGAAAGATAGTTAGGTCAACTGCCCGCCTGATACAACTATCTTCAAGCTTTCATTCCTCCCTCATTTAAGCATCTCGGCTCAAAGACATGGGGTCGTGGGTCAAGAATCTTGTCAAAAGAGAAAACAATTACTCTGAAGTTGATTTTAAAGACCAAAAGTATAAAAATACGATAATGCAAGAATTTCGACCCCAAGTAATTATTTAGCTCAAGGCTTAGATTTCAATATATAAATTATATATCTCCGATACCCCTCAGAATACATCTCCATCATCCTAGAAACATTTTTTCCGGGGTAGCATGAGTCAAAAAATCAAACAGTTCAATAATGATATCATTTTGATCTACGTGTACGATGTAGACTTGAATTTGACCTAGACTATCCTGTGTCTGAATCTATCTAGTTCATAGCATGTTGGAAAATTCAACGTATACTCCAACCCGTGGGGGGCGGGGGGGGGGGGTCCTAACAGTGAAAGCCGAACACCTGCGTGTGGTAAACATTCAATGGCGGTGACTTGAAAGGGAAAGAATAGTGTGCCAGAAATAGGCTGTGTACTATGTAGAGGCTAATCACCCGAAAGCGGCATTTATCAAAGTGTTTGAGGGTGACCCAACTCGTAATATTTCCAAAACAGATCAAACTATGTAATATATAATTTTTCTAGGAAAGAAATCGACACGAACTTTCGAGCAAAAATTATTTATATTTATATTAAAAAAAAGCATCTAATGCTCCATGGAAAACTTACATAGTCACAAAAATTACTGCTTAGTTTACAATATACGTGTAATTATTGACTAAAGTAAAATAACCTGTTCTTTCGGATTATTCCATATATATATATATATATATATATATATATATATATATATATTATATATACTTTTACGGTTATTTTACTCAGGGATCATATGTAGCATATATAGAATCCCTGTTCAGGGTGACTGACTTGAAAGGACATGGTTAAGTGTACCATAAGAATCATCCTGACTGATCACTTAAAGGAAATGTTTAAATTGTTTGAGATGTGCACATTCAATTTTTGTTTTATCACTGCTTCAATATCAGTGAAGGAAATATGACAAACAGTTACACCATTATATCAAGTTATATGCAGGAATATCATTTGTTAGTTTACAGACGTATTAATCAGGTAAACTTAAATTAAGCTCATCAAATCAACATATCAAAATGAATGTAGCCAGTCACACTTAAATATCGATAAAACGCTATTCACACCTACATTAAAATGCTAAAAATCTAAAGGCGTCTGCTTCATGGGGTCACATGGGCCACTACACATCACCGTTGATTACATATAACATGAGAAAAGAAAGTTGTTGTTACTGAAAAAAGGCAATATCTAACGAAGGGGTTTTTGTCCGCCATGAAATATTAACGAGGAGTGTTATGTCCGGGGTATTTTGTCTGTCACCCATGCAGGAGGTGTGGGGTGGAGGCAGTAAATCTTAGAACAGAACAGTAATGTTTAGTTTTTGGGGCATGCATAAAATTATATGATTTTTTTTAAATGATATAAAGGTATTTTCGAGGACTTTAAAATTGAAACAGAAAATAAAAAAATATCCAAAATTTTAAACGTAAACTGTACCACTCATTCATCTTATAAGAAAAGTCTCATTCATCTTATAAGAAAAGTTGATGATTAACATACGAAAATCAATTTCCGAACGAACGCCGTCTTTGATGTTTACTGGCGCTGGAACGTTTGGCTGAACTCATTCTTCTATTCAGCAAGAAACGTATTACCTTCAGTCCTCCATTCCCTCCATCAGCTTAAGAAACCTGTGGGGAAAAGAAAGAGATAAAATGCCGATTGAATTGCAATATAAATGTGTATAGCATTTGTTTTAATTAAGTCTATAGCTGGCCACTCACTTTGCCACGTGAAAGTAAAAAGCATGCTGATTCTATCTTTTAAGTTGTGCTGTATTACGTGCTACTCATATTTAATACATGTAAATGGAATAATATTCTATAAACACTGGATATTATTATTAATATTATTATCAATGTTATTATTTATACGTGTTGTTTCAAGAAAATGGCCCAATGTCCTTATAATAGCCAGACGTGACATCACATGCTATGATATCTGTACATTCATCACCATTTGAATATTTACAAAAAAAAAAAAAAAGGAATCAGTATACACAAAATGTGAGACATGATATACTTTTTCAGAGGAGTAAGTCATTGATATGCTACTTATAAATTTCATTTAACTGTATTCCATAATTGCTTATATACTTAAACATTATCTGATTGTTTTTAATTGAAAAGAAAAATCAGCGATTTACACCACGAAGAGTATCTAATGCATCTTCGTGGCAATACAAAAAAAAGATGAACTCGATATGAATACAATCTTGTAACGATTTGGCAACTGGCAGTAATTTCTTGGTAAAAAAAATCCTTCTAAGCTCACTATATTTTTACACCTCATAAACGAATAGAATATTTACCATTATGTGTCCCTGGCAACCTGAAGCTCTATGCCTCGTCACGGATGCTGATTTTGGCCTAGATGGCACGTCTTCAAAATTTACAACCTAATCTTCTCCACCAAAACACCAACACATTGTTAACAGATTTGCATTTGTGCATATGCCTTACTGACACGCTTCCTGGCCAATCAAATTACGTCCTAGCGGTCACCAATCAAATCTTTGACTGTGGGGTGATAACAGAGGTCCGACGGGGAAATCAGTCGAACTGTCGATCGCCGGGCTTGCAAAAATTAACAGGGAATCCTTTGCACATTTATAATGCTAATTATGAAAGGAGAAGAATTAAAATACGGGTATTTCCTAACCGTAGAAGTTTTTCCATCCGATGAATTTCGAGATCGTTGTCCTGTTTACTACCCTTGATCATCTTGACCATGGATTAACAAAATATAGCAGGGTAAGTATCAAATTAGTAAATGTATGGAATACGCAATTCCTTACTTACATATAATCTTGTCTTTGAATTACGACTGTGGGTATCTTTCTTATTTATATTGTTATATCAAATCTGTACAAATGGTTCATATTATGAAATTAAGCAACAATTTAAAGATAAGACATAATTATTAAAATATTAATTATATCGTTGTATATGTTGTTGTTGGGAAAGTGAGAAAACACCGATCGATTCATTACACTGGTTCAAATAATAAACTTGTCTATTTTAGTATAGGATAAAACTTTAAAAGGTGTGAAAACTTTCTCTCTTGGTTTAATATGTATCAAAAACTGAATGCAATGTTTGTGGGTTTTATTTAATTTGTTATTTTATTTGCTTCTTTGATTCGGTGTTTTTATGTTTCCTTTCCATGGGATGAAATTAATAAGCATTTAAATTAGAGATATGAGGGAAGCAAAGAAATTAGTCGTATAAATGATCACAGGTCGTGGTTATCATAATGTAAGAAAAATATCACCAGCCGAAAATTTGAAATAAAACACAATGCAAGCCTATGACACTCATTTATTAAAATTGAAGAGGATGTTTCAACAAATTCACCGAACATTTGAAATGACACCAAAAAATTCTCTGAATACAACACATTCAGCTAGTTTCTGAAATTAAGTGTTAGATTCATGTACGTTTCTCTCAGGCGTAGGCACTCGGCACACTTCGTGGTCCTACGATCCGTGATTGATACAAAAATTACGTAACATAAATTTTTCACCCTGTTCTGGCGGGATGTGGTCCCTATAATTACAGTACTAAATTATCCTGTGTACACAAAAGATAACTTGGCATATGTGTGATCTCAACTGTTTGCAAATGAGATGAGCCACAACCAGATGCACCATAACTTTAAACACCCGTATGTTTATGGCACATATGGCGATAATTAACAAAATGATGATGATGATGATGATGATGATGATGATTAGACGCGAAGGCTCAAATTGACTTACTATGATCCAGGGGCGGGCACAATAAGTTGCCGGTATTGGAGCCAGTGGAGGGATACCCACTTGTGGAAAGCAAGGTTCATCTCTGTCCCAGACTTTATTACAAATATTTGTGTTAAATGTATATTTGTAAATTAATTCTAAAATACAATACAATTTATGGGTACCATGTTCCAATGGTAGTATGAATACCTTCTGATTTAAATGTGGGATGGATCCCGACGTGTGTGTGTGGGGGGGGGGGGTGGAGAGAATCTTGAACAATATGCCTAGGCTTAAAGTACTAGTCCAGGCAAAGGGCCTTGCCCAGGTGCTTGATTTTCAAAATTCGAAGCACCGGGCTTTTGTCTGGGCGCTTGCTTTTTCGTCTGAAAAAAAAATCTTCTACATTGATATGCCTATCATGCGCCGATAGTGAATATACCAGACGTCATGTGTTGCTAATTAGTACTCCATGGCTGTGTAATAAGTATGTGTTTGGAGTACTGTGTATGCAAATTGAACAGCAGTTGTTCCGCCCACCTCACTGATTGACAAACATTTGCCGAATAGTTGGGTATCAGATTGTTTGCCGAAGCATATTTAAAATTATTGAGGCAAATACCTGTGCTTCGATTGAATTTATAACTTAATAGAGCTTTGTCAAACAAAATGTCTGTAAAACTTGAAGTAATATAATAATAAAAAATGAAATTTTATAATACATGTAATTGTATTTTTAAATGCATCTTTCAGATTCTATGTAATTTCTCCCATATATTCACCATTTGTTGAAGTCCAGAATAGCCCCCAAAAACTCGTAAAATATTATCTTTTAGTTTCAATAATTATTTGTCTTTTCAGAAAAATGAAACAGTAGCACTGAATGAAGGGCAGTTGATCAAGTTCAGCTAAGTAAACCGGAAAGACTGTCACTGTGGTCCAGTTTAAGCGTACATGACTGCAGATCAGAATTTGTTCTCAGCAGTTACACACTTGTTTCGCTTTATGAATATCATAGGTCAAAAACTGTACATTTATTGAATGTATTTTCTTCTTTGCATTTAGAATCATTATTGCAATAAAAGTCATGACAACTTTTTTCATTTGGGCACGGACCTATATACTATATACGGTATATAGGTCCGTGATTTGGGTAACATGAAGCATAATTAAATGGACGTGTGTATACGTATATGCATATGTTTGTTTACTGGGTAGGTATTGCCTACAATACCTCAGTCATTTGGAGACTTTATCTACTTGAGACAGATATAGTGCTGTCACACACTGCAGTATCACGCCGTAGACATGTGGGATGATACCACACCCAGTCACATTATCCTGACAACGGGCCAACCAGTCCTGGAACTACACTTATACGCTAAGAGATATACCGGTAACAATTCTTATGACTTTGGTATGTCGGGACCGGGGATAGAAAACACTCTAACAACCACCGGTATATTTTCATACTCTCTTTTTTACATGAACTTAGTTTAGATAATATTTCAATTTTTATTTTATCTATCTATGAGTTTATGTGTATGTATACACGTATTTATTGTGAAAAAAATCTAACATCATCTTGCCTTTAACTTCCATTATAACTTGACTTGACTATTTGAGTTTACTGTCGCTTCGACAATATTTCAGTCATATAGCGACGTCCAGCTAATTACAGGTGACGGAGACCCCGAATGCACGGAGGCATCCGGGTAGAACCATCGACCTACCGCAAGCCAACTGGAAGGCTTCCTCACATGAAAATCCGAATGACCATGCCGGGCTTTGAACCCACGCAACGAGGGGCGGAGTGAGTGTTTAAGTCAGCGACTTTACCCTCTCGGCCACGGAGGCCCCATTTCCATTATGATTTAGGCACGAGAAAAAACCCCCCAAAAAACCTTCAACTTGTATCATGGTGCAGAGCAGGGCAAACATTTTTACCTTCACATTGAGTCATGGTTCAGGGCAGGGTAAACATTTTTACCTTCACCCTGAATCATTGGTTTGGGCAAGGTAAATTTTTTTACCTTACATTGAAACATGCTTCAGGACAGGGTAAAATTTTTTACCTTCACCTTGAATCACGATTCAGGGCAGGGTAAAAATTTTTACATTCACCTTGAATCATGGGCTTGGACAGGGTAAAAATTTTTACCTTCATCTTGAATCTTGGTTCAGGGCAGGGTAAAAATGTTAACCTTCATATTGAATCATGGGTTTGGACAGGGTAAAAATTTTTACCTTCACTTTGAATCATGGGTTTGGACAGGGTAAAAATTTTTACCTTCAACTTAAATCATGGTTCAGGGGAGGGTAAAAAATTTTTTCATTTTACCTTTAATATGGGCTTGGACAGGGTAAAAAAGTTTACCTTCATTTGAATCTTTGGGTTTAGGGGGGGGAGGGTTTAAAAAAGTTAACCTTCAATTGAATCATGGATTTGGGGCGGGTAAAAATTTTTACCCTTACTTTGAATCATGGGTTTGGGGCAGGGTAAAAAAATTTTTTCCCTTTAACTTAAATTTATGGGTTTGGACGGGTTAAAAAATTTTTTAAATTTATATTGAATCATTGGTTTGGACAAGGTTAAAAAAAAAAACCTTCACCTTGAATTAAAAAGGGTTTTGGGCAGGGTAAAAATTTTTACCTTTTTATTGAATCATGGTTTGGACAG
>CM037792.1:50634942-50652324 GCA_021229015.1 Solen grandis | reverse complement strand
AGATCAGATAATCAATTTACTTTCCTATTTAAAAAAAATGATTCATTCCTAAGACTTATTGAAACTGGTTGCTATAAATGTACCAACAACTGATAGGTGAGAGGGTCATTATGAAGAAAATTATTGAAATTACTGAAAAGGGGCTAAATTTTGTGAAATTCACCAAGAAACATGCCTAAACTCATTCTTTTTTTCTCTTTTTTCTTCACATTTTGTTTTCATTTTACACAATAAACAACAAAATTTATGACAGGATTTTATTTGAATAAAATATGAATAAGAAATCAAGTTCTAGTTTAACCAACAAAATTTCTTGAGTTTAACTGAAAACATTTTTCTAAAAAATTTGTAATACAAATCTTTTTTAACCATGTTTTCATCACTGGGCATGTGGATGGGCATCAAACACATGGTTTCCGTGGAAAATCTCTTGTTAGAATTAAGGTTAAGTAAACATATTTGGTATACATAAGGTAAATACCTTATAGGAAGAGGAAGGTTGGAATTGATTTTCAGGTGAATAGGGTCAAGGTCAATGTAGATAAAAATAGATTTATTGCTTCTGTCAACATCTTTTAGGATTGAGTAATATTAATCAGATTTAGTAGATAGATAAATCAGATTTAGTAGATAGATACCATAGGGGAAGAGGATTTTAGGTCAATAGGGTCAAGGTCACTTTTACTAAATATAGTTTTGCATCAAAAGTGGTTTCCGTCAAATATCTCCTATTAGAATTAAGATAAAGTAATCATATTAAGTAGGTAGATACCTTACAGGAAGCGGAAGGTTGGGATTGATTTTCAGGTCAGTAGGGTCAAGGTCACTGTTTCTAAAAATAATTTTTTTGCTTCTGTCAAATAACTTCTTTTAGGGGTGAGTAATGATTATATTTAGTAGTTAGATACCATATGGGAAGAGGAAGATTGGGATTGATCAGTATCTATCCATATGGGAAGAGGATTTTAGGTCAGTAGGGTCAAGTTCACTGTTACTAAATATAGTTTTTTGTCAAACAGGTTGTTTTTGTTGAATATCTCCTGTTTGAATTGAGATAAAGTTTTCATACTTGGTAGGTGGATGCCTTATGGGAAGAGGAAGATTGGGATTGATTTTCAGGTTGATAGTGTCATGGTCAAGGTCACTGTTCACGACCAATCAACAAGGCCATCTTAACAAAGCTGATTAGTCAAGGCTTTTAATCCTGAGCCTTTCATGAGACTATTGTCCACACAGGGAGTTATCAGTTGTTTGTTTGTTTTTATGCCCTGGCCATGAAATTTCGACAGGCATATAGTGTTACACCTGTCCCTGTGTGTTTGTGTGTTAGTGTGTGCAAGAATTCGTATCCCAGCTGTAACTTTGTTATATATGGTCGCTTTTTTAGCTCACCTGAGCACAACATGCTCAAGGTAAGCTATTAGGATCTTCTTGAGTTCTTCGTCATCCGTTGTGCATTGTCAACAATTTGCTTTAAACAACATCTCTGAAACTGCTGGACAGAATTTGATTTAACTTGGCAGGGATGATCCTTGGGTGAACCTTCACAAAAGTTTCTAAAATAAACTTGATCCATGTAGGACTTTGGTTGTCATAGCAAAGGAAGGGAAAAAAATATGAAAACTTTAAAAATCATCTCCTTCAATACTACTGGCAGATTTCAAAATCTTTTAGTACAGATATTCCTTGGGTAACCATCTACCATGATTGCTAAAATTATTCCAATCCATAAAAAAACATTGCCACCAGGGGCGGGGTAAAATTTTCCCTAAATGTATATAGTGAAAACTTTAAAAGACTTATTCTCCAAAACTTCTCAGGCTAGATTTTAAAATGTTTTGGCACAGATGTTCTATGGGTAAACCAGCTCTACCATGATTGCTCTTGTAGAGCAGTGGTACTCAGGTGAGTGATATAGGCCATCATGGCCCTCTTGTTACAATAACTTGGCACAAGTGATCATTAGGAAAAAACTATGTGTCGGGAATAAAAACCAGGTCACTCGCTTTAAGGTCAAGGTCACAGCACTCAGTTTACCTCTAAATCTTGTCCCAGCTGTAACTTCGTTATTTATGGTGGTGTTTTCAAATAACTTGGCACCAGTGATCCTTAGGACAAGATGATGTGTCACAAATAAGAACAAAGATGCTAACTTTAAGGTCAAGGTCACAGCACTTGGTTGACCCTAAAATTGTGGTCCGGCTTTAACTTTGTTGTGAATAGTTGTTTTAAAAATTGGTTAAACGTAAACCTTAGTAAAAAATGTGTCGTTAAACAAGTACCAGGTTGCTAGCTTGAAGGTCAAAAAGTCACATCACCTGGTTTAGGTCAGGGTCAAAGCTCTCATTTGGTCTTAAAATCATTTTTTATATTTTCAGTTTTTAGCTTGTGTGTTTTTCGAAGAAAAAAAATACGAACTATTGTCGTAACTCCGGCATTTGTGTTGTCGTCGTCGTTATGCATCATCGTCCGGAATCTTAACTGGCAATAACTCCTCTACTATTCAATATACAACTTTCATTTTTGGTATGCATATTCATCTTGACAAGACCTATAAAGACATATGCAAGGGCTATTCAGATATACCTCAACATTTCATCTATCGACCTTGACCTTTAATGACCTATTTTTGCTGTAACTTTAAAAAACATTAAAATCCGTCATTTGGGAATTGGGTTTATTTCACATGTTATTTCTTTGTGGCAAGACCTTTCCATCAATGTTACACTTTTGGACTTTTGACCTTGACCTTTGAACTTTGACCTATTTTTAAAGTTTGGAACAAAAAACTTTAACATTGGTCATAATTTCTTTACTATTTGATATACAACTTTTATTTTTAGTATGCATATTCATCTTTGCAAGGGCTATTCAGATATACATCAACATTTTATCAATCGACCTTGACTTTGACCTTTGAAATATTTTTGCTGTTACTTTTGAAAACTTGAAAATGCCTGTAATTTCAGAACTGTTACAAACAGGGCACTGATATTACACATGTGAATTCCTTGTGGCAAAACCTTTCCAACAATGTTACACTTTTGGACTTTTGATCTTGACCTTTGAACTTTGACCAATTTTTGTAATATTTAATTAAAAAAACTTTAACATTGGCCATAACTTCTTAACTATTTGATGTAAAATATTTATTTTTGGTATGCATATTCACCTTTGCAAGGGCTATTCAGACATACCTCAATATTTCATCTATTGACCTTGTCCTTTAACCTGTTCTGCTGTATGTTCTGAAAACTTTCATGTGAGGAAGCCTTCCAGCTGGCTCGTGGTAGGACGGTGGTTCTACCTGGATGCCTTAGTGCATTCGGGGTATTCCTCCACCTATAATTAGCTGGACATCGCAATATGACTGAAATACTGTCAAAGCGACGGTAAACTCAGATAGTTAAGTCAAGTCTGAAAACTTTAAAATGCTTGTCATTTCAGAACCGTTACCAACAGGGCACTGATATTTCACATGTGAATTTCTTGTGGTAAGACCTTTCCCTCAATGTTACACTTCTGACCTTGATCTTTGAATTTTGACCTATTTTGAAATGTTAAACAAAAACCTTAAACGTTGGCCATAACTTTTTACTATTTGACATACATCTTTTATATTTGGTATGCATATTCATCTTGACAAGGGTTCCAATTTAAATCGAACTTGGCTTTCAAACTTATTTTGCCATAACTCCTGACAACTTTTAAAATAGATATTTCTTTGTCATTTTTCAATATATTTTTTTAAAACTTTGAATACTGGTTCGTCATCATATGAACCTGTGCAGGTGTGATTTTGGTCATGATCTTTAGGCAGATAAAAAAGAGCATTTTTATGTTTTTTTAAATGTCTTTAAATTTTAGGTTTGTGTTGATTATCAAAAACTCAGTGGATTAGCAGTTTTATATATTTTACGTCTTTGTGTTGTATACATTCTATTCCATGCATAGGTCAAGGTCATCCTTCAAGGTCAAAGGTCAAATTTAAAGAGTATGATACTCTAACTTTGCATTTAAAGGCTTACAGTTTTAGTTGTGATTTTCAAGGTCAACTTTTTAAATGTTTAACAAAAATATGTAACGTTGGCAAAAACAGACGAGCGTTGGCACCTGGATGCGGTGCTTTTGTTCACTGACAAAATTTCATCTAATAAACAAAATGGTGGGGGCATCTATATCCCATGGACACATTTCTAGTTCTTTTATATTTTACAAGAGTATTGTCTATGCAGGGAGTAATTAGTTTGTTTTTCTTGCATTATAACAAATTTCATGGGTTCAAATCAATATTACTCAGCCATGAAATTAAACAAATATATTACACATAACCACAACCAATTATCATAACAGAATAGAGTCCACACACATACAATCATGTAAAACATAAACAGTTACTTAATAATTACTTAATTACTTATTGTTTATCACTAATTAATTCAACTTTGAGGTAAAGCATGTGTAAATGGTTCTGCTGTGTTTCGGACCTCATGACCTTCCACGAAGATAACCAAGGTGTATCCAAAAGATTACACTATGACTTCTGTTATCTTCATAAAAGGATAAGTGGTCCAAAACGTAATAAAACCATAATACTTAATTGCAGATTATCATTACGGGTACAGAAGGGATTATGGTATAAGATTAATGTCATAATATTCAATTAATGTAGCATAATAAAAACATAAAGACATTCAAGTGTAATACACACAAACATCAAAATAGATTTTTTAAGTATAAAAGTGAATTCAAGCTATCACTAGAATGCATACTCAGTTTTGGAATATTGCAGAGGATGAAGTTTTTTATTTTGATTCAAATATTCAGTAAGCGTTGCCAAAATACGTATTCGTTGCCATCCCTAGTAGAGAGATACCTCATGGGAGGAGAAAGATTGGGATTTATTTCCAGATCAATAGGGTCAAGGTCAAGGCCAGTGTTAATAAAATAGTTTTGTTTCCATCAAATAACTTCCTGTGTCAAGGGATGTAAACTATTCACCGGTCTATACAAAATTGCAGATCCTGACTTAATTCCCCTGTACTGATGATGTCATCAAGCATATTATGGCATCATCCATGAATTTTGATATCATCAACATTCTATAAGGAATTATATAATTATGTTCTTTAAACTGGCATGGCTTAAAAAAAGAAAGAAAAAAGAAATACTTGTAAACATAAGCGTTTTGTTGACAAGGATCTTTTATGTCAATTTGCGTAATGTCCTATGTTTGCTTCTACAGCAGGGTTGGAAATAAATGGTAGTCTAGTTGCCCGGGGCAACCCTCAAAAACTTGGTTTCGCGTCATTTGCTGCGTTTCTTGTTTCTCTAATATTTGGTTTGGTAAACAAAATATAAAAGTAATTTGTATTACAGATTTTTAGCTTACCTGAGCATATGTGCTCAGGATGGGCTATTAGGAATATCCGTCATCTGTCTGTTCGTCGTCCACAATTAGTTTGTTTACACTTTAGCACCTTCATTTCTTGAGCAATCTTCAAACTTCAGGACAATGTTTATAGTCATGATCTCTAGGCCAAGTTATCAGCCAATTGGGTCCAGAGTAATGGCCCTTTTAATATATAAAAACCAGATTTCACATTGTTTGCACTCTAGCATCTGCATTTTAGAAGCAATCATCTTCAAACTCTATGACAATGTTTATGACCATGATTTCTCAGACTAGTTTGATTATTGTTGATATCGGCAAACATTATTAAATATATTGGGTCAGGCGTTATGCCCCTTTTGTTATAAAAAATGCCAGATTTCACTTTATTTGCACTCTTACATAAAGCAATCATGTTCTAACGTAAGGACAATGTTTATAATCATAATCTTATACAAAGATTAATTATGGCTGATACAGTGGTACTATCGTATCAGTTGTCAAAAATAATGTATATCTTTCGTATTGTATCGTATAGTATATTCAGTCGCATCGTAACGTATCGAATTGTATTCTACCGCATTCAATCATATTACACATAATAAACGGGATCGTATTGCATCGTAAACAATGGTAATATCGTAAAGGGGACACCCTTTATTTATTAATTATTATATTTTTTTTAGAAAATAGTTCTTCTTCATGTCTCTTAATTCAACATTTTGCGTATGTGTATTTTTTATCATAAATTATATTATGTAGTATAATCTTATTATTTGATTAGTTATAATAACATTCTTTCACTTTTTATGAACTGGTACATGTACTGTATATACATATGTAGTGGCCTACGTGACTTTCTGCAACAGGCGCCATGCGTTGTTAAGCAATTTAATGCACATGTAAAAAATATGTATTCGAAAGCATTCAATCGATATTTAAGTTTATGCTGGGCTACATTCATTCCTATAAGTTTACTTGATGTGTTTGATCAAAATTTTCATGATTAGCATGTCTGAAAATTAACGATTTAAATCTGACCTAATAATGCATAATCAAACTCCAATTTCGTCCAAGATGTTGCTTCCTTGGAATAACTTATTTTCTGGGACCTTTTTCTTCTGCAGTGTTTGCTCGCATGCTCTTATTAAAAACATTGAAAGATATGATCGTAACTGAATTATATACCTACATTATAGTTTTAATGTGTATTGCCCCCCCCCCCCCCCCCTCTCTCTCTCTCTCTCCCACATGCAATCATTAAAAAAAAAAAAATCATAATTCGCACAGATCATTTTTTCTTTTCTTTTTTCTCCCCCTCTCTTTCAATTTGAATAAGCAATAATATATCAGGAGGTCTTGGATTCGAATCCCAACTGGGGCCCATTTCTCCGGTGATAGCATCAAACCAAAGATGTCTTGCACTCGGCAAATTGTGGTTGCTATGGGAACTTGTCTCCCGTGTATCGGTCGGTGCTATTCCCCTGACACGTAAAAGAAACCAATGCATCTTTTCGCGAAATGAGCTAGGGTATCGCACCCAGACTTTCTTGTATCCAACCACTGTCTTTCCGATGCTTTTTATTTCAGCAAAAAAAAACAAAAAAACCTACAATAGAGGATTAACATACTGCCTTTGAGAATAGAGGCATACGGTTTTAGTCAAATTACCAATCTCTCCTTGTCCATGAAAACACAAAGTACCATGATAAAAGTAAAATTGGAGAAAATCTATAAATTCCATATTATTAAATGTATAGTTCGCTTAAAATATATCTTTGATTTTTTTAGCTCACCTGAGCATAGCTCAGGGTGAGCTTTTGGGATACTTGATTGTCCGTCTGCCGTCGTCCGTCAACAATTTGATGTTTACACACTAGAGGCCAAAATTTTGATCCAATCTTCCTCAACCTTGGTCAGAATGTTTGTCTTGATGATATCTTGAACCCTTTCGAAAATGGGTCAGGTTGGATCAAAAAGTAGGTCAGTAGGTCAAATCTTAGAAAAATCTTGTCGTCCGTCAACAATTTTGATGTTTACACACTAGAGGCCACAATTTTGATCCAATCTTCCTCAAACTTGGTCAGAATGTTTGTTTTTATGATATCTTGAACCCTTTCGAAAATGGGTCAGGTTGGATCAAAAAGTAGGTCAGTAGGTCAAATCTTAGAAAAATCTTGTCGTCCGTCAACAATTTTGATGTTTACACACTAGAGGCCACAATTTTGATCCAATCTTCCTCAAACTTGGTCAGAATGTTTGTCTTGATGATATCTTGAACCCTTTCGAAAATGGGTCAGGTTGGATCAAAAAGTAGGTCAGTAGGTCAAATCTTAGAAAAAATCTTGTTTACACACTAGAGGCCACAATTCTGATCCAATCTTCCTCAAACTTGGTCAGAATGTTTGTCTTGATGATATCTTGAACCCTTTCGAAAATGGGTCAGGTTGGATCAAAAAGTAGGTCAGTAGGTCAAATCTTAGAAAAAATCTTGTTTACACACTAGAGGCCACAATTTTGATCCAATCTTCTTCAAACTTGGTCAGAATGTTTGTTTTGATGATATCTTGAACCCTTTCGAAAATGGGTCAGGTTGGATCAAAAAGAAGGTCAGTAGGTCATATCTTAGAAAAATCTTGTTTACACACTAGAGGCCACAATTCTGATCCAATCTTCCTCAAACTTGGTCAGAATGTTTGAAATTAAAAAATCTTGTTTACACACTAGAGGCCACAATTTTAATCCAATCTTCCTCAAACTTGGTCAGAATGTTTGTCTTGATGATAACTTGAACCCTTTCGAAAATGGGCAGGGCGGGACCGAAAAGTAGGTCAATAGGTCAAATCTTAGAAAAATCTTGTTTACACACTTAAGGCCACAGTTTTGATGCAATCTTCCTCAAACTTGGTCAGAATGTTTGTCATGATGATATCTTTTGTGGATGGGGTCAGAAAATTCCTGAACATTGTTTCACCTCATCATCTTAATTCTAAAGCAATCTGTTTTGTATAGGCAATGAATGATACTTTTCTCAGGTGAGCGATCTATGGCCATCTTGGCCCTCTTGTTTTCTCATGTCTCTGTACATTTATGCATGAATGTGTATATTTAACCTACATAATTGTATTTCAACAGACACGTGCCATACCTTCTTATCAGCGGGCACAGCATGTGTTTATTTTGACTGGATATGTCACCTTTATGTATCGCTGGTATACCGTCACTCACCCCCCACTGCCAATCCCACCCAAAGGCGAGGGAGGGACAATCAACATTTACACAACATGAATGTTATTACCGGTACAAATTGACATGACAGAAAACATGAAAGATGGTCGCAGGCCTATTGTAAGAACATTATCACAGAAAGAACCAGGGTGTTATGTAGTGTCACTGGGTAGCGTAGTCAAAAACTGGTCCTCTATTATAATAAATATTATACAATAATTTACAAGTAACTTAGAATAACTATGTGTATATACATACATATACTTTAGAGCACTTACGTAATATAAACTGTACCGACTAAATTAAAACGGTCTGACTATAAGCTCTGCTGCCTACGCGTTTTAGAGTATGTATTTACAACATTGCCGGTATTCATAATGAAGTGCAACCCTTAATACAGAAAACTCAAAATTCTTCATTCTACCAAGGACATGATGCCAATCTTAAGCATGCCTTAAGGAATTTATGTTGTGTCATTTATTTATGACAAGATTGATTTGTCAGCAAAATATATTCAAAAGACCAAAAGATTTAACTTTAGATAAGTAATATTGCCGTACCTTAACATGCGCAAAAAGCCAGAAAATTTCAAGTGATTACGTTATCAAACATGACTTATTCATGTTTTTCGTAAAAGGGGTAATTCATGGAAATGAAAGTGGTCATTGGGTTGGTTCAGCAATATCCGATTGTTCTTTTGCAGGAAAGAGTGCCCATGTTGAATAGTGAATTGTGATACGTTTTTGAGTAAATGAGTCGCATTTACGATGAATTAGTATAATTATACTAGAGCCAGAAAACCTATACGGTTATCTTATTGCATTTGTTATCACGGCTTTCCGCAAACCTGAAGAATGGACAAATACATGTAATTCTAACTATCGATTTTTTATGTTTTTTAAATGTTTAACGGTTTCTCTTTCTAATTCTGTAAAAATAAGCAAATATATAAAGCAAATGAATTGTTGAAAGTTTCAAGACGTTTATAATGTTAATTACATAGAAATAAGAAATTATTTTCATGATTTTGCTTACAACTCTGCCTTTGTTTCCTTCTATTTTTGCAAATGTAAAACAATCAATTTAAAGGTGGAAAGTCATGGATTTCAAAGTATTTTTTTCTTTTTTACGATTTCAATTATGAGGATCAAATTGCAATGATTATTTGTAAAGTCATTTGCTTACGAAGAAATAGGTATTAAATAAAAAATAAAAAAACACATTTAAAATTGATTGAATAACATAAGAGAAAAATTCTTGAGGATAGTATTATCTTAAAATTTTCCTGTTGTTTTTACTGCATGATAGTAAACGGTTGCGTAATCAAATAAGATCCTTATTTATGGTTTCTTAATATCTTCTTAAGAAGATAAAAAAAAATAAAAATTAAAGCTTAATTTTGAACATAAGTATATATTTATGATAATGATGATTTACGTATTTAATTTTACATTATTATGCATCGTTATTCCATTTCTTTGTATTAACTTATATATGCAATACCTTTGAAATAAGCAAATGGAAAGCCGCTTCGTTTCTTAAACAAACAACTTCTAGTTTTTATTGTGATTGTTATCATTAAACGTAATCATAAAAAATGTATTTATAGATAATCTTTATTTAAAAAAAAATCATTCTTTCATTACATAATTATGCTTAACATTGGTCTCGATGGAGATCGCATAGTCCGTCGCTTTTTCAGGGGGACCGCAATTTAGTTAGTCCCCATTTCCTGTCGGTGTTATGTTTATTTCAGATGGACAAATGGTTTACTAGTTATAGGTGACGATAAATATTGTTAACAACACGAAGTTTTTGCATATTCTTGAACTTGCAGTCAAATCAAGCTTGCAGGTTTTAAAAACGTCATGTTAACAGTGCTTACCGTGTATCGTATATTGCATCACGTAAATCGTGGATCATATATAATATGGTATCAGATTATAAACGCATCACATTGTATCGTATCATACAGGTAAATCAAACTTGCTATCGCAGATCGTATATCGCATATTGTATATCGTTTGTATTTCAATCATATATCAATCATATTTTTTGACAACTGATATGATAGCACCACTGTATCCGCCAATAAGGTCAGAAGTTATGGCCCTTTTAATATAAGAAGAAAAAAAACCCGTTTCACTTTATTTCACTTTGTTTGCACTCTAGCATCTTTATTTCTTGTACAATCATTTTCAAACTTAATGATAATGTTAATAGTCATAATCTCTTGGCCAAGTTTAATTATGGCTGATTTAGCCAATTAGATCAGGAGTTATGCCCCTTCTAATATTCAAAATTGCTAGATTTCACTTCCTTTGCGCTCTAGCATTGTCATTTCTGTAGCAGTCATTTTCAAACTTAATGTTAATGTTTATAGTCATAATTTCTTGGCTAATTTTGATTATGACTGATATCGGCCAATTAAATCATGAGTTATGCCCTTTAATTAACAGGGAGATGGAATAATACTGAATACGCACAAAGAACTTGTACTCTATGTAGCACCAATGACTTGGGAGATGAAATGCATATGCTGTTAAAATGTCCCTATTTTAAACAACATAGGGAGATTTTCATTAAAAAATACCCAAGCATGTACAAATTTGCTAATCTCATGTCAAGTGAATCCTGTAAAACCCTTAATAACCTGTCTAAATTTATAAAAATTATTCTTCAAGAGACAAAAAGATGTATAACCAAAATTCATGATTATGAAAATGTGTGCTCAAATTTGCTTATTGTTGTTAACATGTACAGGGTTAAGCAATAATTATTTTACAAATGTTAAACTGATGAGATATGTTTTCTTTTGAAAGTGGCCCTATGTTAAATCAAATTATTGATTTTCAAGTATACTTAAATCAAATTGTATAGATCTAATTCTTTCACAGAAAAAATGTTTGGCAATTATATTTCTTGACTCAGATAAATGATTTTATAAACAAAGCAAAATCAACAGTACGGTACTTACAATATTTCTGGACATGTGAACTTTTCCGAAGTGTAGCCCTCTATTCTTTTTAGCTCACCTGAGCACAAAGTGCTCAAGGTGAGCTTTTGTGATCGCCCTTTGTCCGGCGTCCGGCGTCGTGCGTCGTGCGTCATCCGTCGTCAACAATTTGCTTTAAACGACATCTCCTCTGAAACCACTAGACAGAATTTAATGAAACTTGGCAGGAATGTTCCTTGGGTGAGGCTCTACAAAAGTTGCTAAAATAAAGTTGATCCATGAAGAACTCTGGTTGCCATGGCTACAAAAAGAAAAATAATTTGAAAACTTTAAAAATCATCTCCTTCAAAACTACTGGCCAGATTTCAAAATAATTTGGTACAGATGTTCCTTGGGTCAACCTCTACCAAAGTTGCTAAAATTATTCCGATCCGTTATAAAAAACATGGCCGCCAGGGGCGAGGCTTATTTGCCTTATATGTATATAGAGAAACCTTTAAACAACATCTCCTCTGAAACCACTGGACAGAATTTGATTAAACTTGGCAGGGATGATCCTTGGGTCAACCTTCACAAAAGTTGCTAAAATAAAGTTGATCCATGTAGAACTGTGGTTGCCATGGCAACAAAAAGAAAAAAAAATGAAAACTTTAAAAATCATCTTCTTCAAAACTACTGGCCAGATTTTAAAAGAAATTGGTACAGATGTTCCTTGGGTCAACCTCTACCAAAGTTGCTAAAAAAATTTCTGATCCGTAAAAAAACATGGCCGCCAGGGGCGGGGCTTATTTGCCTTATATGTATATAGGGAAAACTTTAATCAACATTGCCTCTGAAACCACTGGAAGAAAAAAATAAAAAAATATGAAAACTTTAAAAATCATCTTCTTCAAAACTAAAATAAATTGGAACAGATGTTCCTTGGGTCAACCTTTTTATCTCAGGTGAGCGATTTAGGGCCATCATGGGCCTCTTGTTTTGCATCAAATGTGACAAAAACAATCACAACCTCTCATCAGTGTTTTTGCACGTGTTGACACATATTTCTAAATATAACCAGGCCAATCAGCAATGACTATACATTATTTACAACTGGAACGTCTAGACAAACTATAGTCTGTATCAATATTCTAATGAATAATTCTACACACGGTTTAAGCCCCCCCCACCCCCCACCCCACCCCCCACCCCCTTCTTTTCTTTCCCTTCTTTTCTTTCCCTTCTTTTTCTTAGTTCTCTATTATGTTGCATGTATACCACTACAATGACAATGTATTTGCTTTGTTCAATTTTATTTATGTTCTTGTGTCATAACACGTATTTGACTAGAACAATAAACTATTGAATTGAATAAAATTTCCAGATTTCACTGTTTACACTTCAGCCACTTCAGCCAATTAGATCAGGAGTTATACCCCTTTTAATTTTAGAATTTGTCAGATTTCACTTTGTTAATTGCATTCTAGCATCTTCTTTTCTTAGGCAATCATTTTCAAACTTTATGATAATGTTAATAGCAATAATCTCTTGGCCAAGTTTAACTATAGCTGATATAGGGTAATTAGGTCAGGAGTTATTGCCCTTTAATTAATAATAATGCCAGATTTCACTTTTTAGCTCAGCTGAGCAAAGTTCAGGATGAGCTTTTGTGATCACTTGATTGTCCATCGTCTGTCGTGCGTCAACAATTTCAACAATCTTCTCCTCTGAAACAACTAGATGGATTTTCATTAAATTTTGCCAAAATGATATTGTGATAGCCTTACGCAAATTCCTTTTTCTTTTTTTTTTCAATTCCATGAAAAACTAGTTGCCATGGCAACCAGAAAATAAAATCTTTAAAATGCCTTTTCTCAGAAATATGTAGACCTACAGATATTTGGTACATAACATCAGCTCAGTTGCCTAAAATCAGTGAAAATTTGTGCCCCTGGGGTCACAATAGGCCATGCCCAAGGACCGCTCCCAGATTTTTGTATAGAACTACGTAGGGAATTCTTGAAAAAACTTCTCTCTTGAAACCACTCCATGGATTTTCACCAAATTTCATAAAATGATACTTATGTAAGCCTGAGGCTAATTCATATTTTTTATTGAATTTCATGAAAATTTTTCCGGAAGGTTCCGGAACCAAGGGAAAATTTAAAATGCATTTTCTCAGAAATTATAAAGACCTACAGATTTGATATTTGGTACATAGCATCAGCTCATGTTGCCTTAAAATCAGTGCAAAATTTGTGCCCTTGGGGTGACAGTGGGCCACGCCCATGGCCTCACCCGGATTTTTATATAAAACTATATAGGGAATTCTTGAAAAATCTTCTCTTTCAAAACCACTCCATTGGATTTTCACTATATTTAACAAAAATCATACTTATGTAAGCCTTAGGCTAATTCCTAATTTTTCTTGAATTTCATGAAGAACTTTGGTTGTCATGGCAACCAGAAAGCATAACTTTAAAATGTGTTTTCTCAGAAACACACAGACCTACAGATTTGATATTTGGTACATAGCATCAGCTTCTGGTGCCTCAACACTATCAACAAATATGTGCATCAGGGTTTTCATGAGGACACTCCTGGGACCACACCCAGATTTTGTATGGAACTTTAGAAGGAAATAAAAAAATCTTTACTTCTGAAACCATTGGTAGGATCATGAAGAACTTTTGGTGCCATGGCAACCAGAATGCATAACTATAAAATGCCTTCTCTTAGAAACATACAGACCTACAGCTTTGATATTTGGTATATAGTATCCTCTCATGCTTCCAGCTATTCTACAACATTGTAACCAAATTCAGGTGAGTGATTTAGGGCCATCTCGGCCCTCTTGTTACAATTTAGCCTCTTCATTTCTTAAGCAATCATTTTGAAGTTTCGTTGACAATTTTTATAGCCATAATCTCTTATAGTCAAGTTTGACTTCCAATTTTGACCACATGTACTGTTTGGTTTGTGAAATTGAAATGATCTCATGGATTATGTATTCAGTACAACTTTGCTATAATTTAGTAACTTGTACAGGCAATGAAGGCAATTTTCCTCAGGTGAGAGCCTCAGTGCCATCTTGGCCCTCTTGTAATATTAAAATTTGACAGATTTCGCTTTGTTTGCACTGTAAAAAGCAATAAAAATGAACTAAACAATCCCTGACCTTAATATTAAATACATCATTGAATGCGTTAATTTATTTTCTTCAAAAATAATAAATTGTCAATGTTAATTTAAAACAAATTTAAAAAAATAACTTCCCAAATTGAATAACAGTCAAAATTTATATTTCCAAAATCTTGAGTTCATGTTAGTGAACTCAAAATGAGCCTGTCACAGATATGTTGGACATACAGAGACAAAATCTATAAACTACAGTTGCAATGAAGTTCTGTTTCCTTCCTAACAGTACAGTGTCCATTTTTACAGGGAGCCCTCCAAGATTTTCAACTGGAGTTATAATTGCTGTTTTCCTTAACTTGTACCCCTTCATGCATATAGAGAGTTCCTACAATTTTGGACGTACATGGCCAATTTTGGGGGTAAAAAACCCTCTACAGAGGGTAAATGGGCAATTTACAGATGTTTCAGTAAATGACCAGTTTGGTTAATTGATTTTATTTAGTAATTGGTTTGGATGTTTCGTTAAAATTATTTTTTTAAAGTGTGGTAACCTATGATATGTGTATGACAACTAAACACTTGTGTGAAAATAGATTGTTTATAAGAACATTTCATTAATATAGGCATTAATGAAAGTAAATAAAGCAAGATAGAGAGCAAGGTGTGTGAGAGGGGAAGAATAAAAAAGTTTTTCTTAAAGAAATAAATATTAAGAATAAATGGAGGAAAGAAAGAAATGAGTGATATACATAGAATAGGTAAACCCACAACGTTCTGTTACTCTAACTTAAATTAATGTCTATGTTAAAGATACATTAAGCATAAACAATCTACGTTCACACATGCGTTTAGGTATGATATACATATCATAGGAAAACACAATTAAAAATCATTTTACCAAAACGTCCAAACCAATTACAATGAAATTCAAGTTACTGAACTGGTCATTTACTAAACCGTCTGGCTTCCAAATGGGCATGGCCCGGTGTACATGTGTTATGATTATCAAGTTGTTAATTAGTTTTTAGATTAATAACAACTATGGCTCTAACTGACTTAAAGTACATAGGATTGTTGAGAAGTATATTGATAATCAAACATGCACAATTTTAAGAACAGATGTTGGTCATATCTACTAGCAAAGATTCATCAGAAGATTTAACAAGTGGTTTAAGAAAAAATAATAAGGTACATTAGTGACATCAAAGACCTAAACCCAAAGATTAGCAACTCGGCGAAGTATCATATATTTTTATGCCAGAACAAGAGTGGGGCAGGTGTATTCTGCAGAAACTCATGTTAGGTGTTACTATTAAAGCAATAGCAAAACACCGATCAATACAATGATTTGTTATTTTTGACTAGTTGTATAATATCTAACAAATATAAATTATTATGGTGTTTTTGTCTCGTTCTTTAATCTTTTAAACATGAATTTGTGCAATAATTAATTGTAATAAATATTTGATTTACTTGATATATTGTCCAATATCTGATAGAACATGTAGACCGACTGCATTAATGCAAAAGGAACTTATTCATATTTTAAAAAGAAAAAAAAACAAGCATTTACTTTTATGCCCCCCACATCAATAGATGGGGCATATTGTTTTTGGTCTGTCTGTCTGTTTGTCTGATTTAGTCTTAGTTTGTCTGTTTGTCACAAAACTTTAACCTTGACCATAACTCGGAAGTCTTTCCACCTACAGCTTCCAAACTTCACATTCAAACATAGCACTTGTTCAAAATATACAGATAACCTTTGTTATAGGGAAAAAAAAAAAACAGGAATAAAATAAAATGGCGTTCATTCGAACAGAGCTTCTGTTGTTACTAATCCACTTTGTGCCCAATTTTGTATTAGATTATACTTAGATGAAATAAAACATAGCGGGGATTGCCCCGTCAATGCGATAATTGTTAATGAATCAGAGCACTTTTGTTTTCTTATAGAAAATAATCCAATCCTATAAATAAATATAATTATGCTGATTTGTTTGTTTGTTACTGGTTTAACATCCCACCAACAATATTTAAGTCATTTGGAGACTATGTCCGCTTGAGACAGATGTCTACTAGTACTTTTTTTTTTATTTTGGTATGTCGCGGCCAGGGATTGAACCTATGACCTTTCGATTCCAGGATGGACGCTCTAACTATATGGCAACCAGGACCGGAATATATGCTTATACTTAAATACTCGTTAATAAATAAAGTCACTCCTGACAATAATGCCGTTATAAAGAGTTAAAATACATTTTGAAAAGAATATTGCAGCGGTACAAACATAAATGCTGGAGCATTACTTTCTATTCTTCCTCATAAAGGTCATATTTGCCGAAGTATTGGCAAAGATTATCTTTTTAGCTCACCTGAGCACAATGTGCTCAAGGTGAGCTTTTCTGATCGCCTTTTGTCCGTCGTCCGTGCGTGCGTGCGTCCGGCGTCAACAATTGCTTCAAACAACATCTCTTAAACGGCTTGGCCAATTTGAAAAATATTTTGCAGGAATGTTCCTTGGATAAAGCTCTACTAAAGTTGTATAAATGGTTCTGGTCCATTGCATAATTAGGTCACAGGAGCTAAAAATAGATTTTAAAAATGAAAATTTAAAAAATCTTCTGCTCTGAAACTACAAGGCCTAGCCTTTTGATTTTTGGTATGTAGCATGATCTTATAAGGCTAGAGT
>CM037792.1:50584842-50634842 GCA_021229015.1 Solen grandis | reverse complement strand
ACAGTAACGGAGATTTTCGTGCGTAATCGGATATTTCTGTGATTACTTTGCTAATTTAATGTCAAATATAAAATCTATTTACGCTCATTGGTATCAAACATTTTCAACCTTTAACCTTTCACATTTAACCTTTCAGTATAGAAAAATATATGTTCAAACTTTATAATGTCTAGACGTAAAATGTTGTTTTTTTATAACTACATGTATAAGGTTGTATTGGAGGCGTTCCACATAAAAATAGGTCAATTGTAAAATGTGTCTGCCCCATAACAGGAATGTGTGACTGGATGTTGTATCATTACACATGTCAACAATATGTGACACTGCAGCCCTATATCTGTCTCAAATTGGCATACATTGTAGTTTTGAAATGACTGAAAGCCCCCCCCCCCCCCAAAAAAAAAAAAAAGAAAAAAAAAAAAAGAAGAAAATAGATTAAAAATAAATACGCTCACCAGTGATGCAAACAATAGATGCTCCAGAAGACTTGGCCGCCATCATCACCAGTAGCCCGATGGGCCCTGTAACACCCACATATACATGGTTATACAGTACTGGTCCATCATGTTACCACATCAACAACAACAAACGTGCATGATTAAACCCTCCATTCCTACTTTCACTTTAATTTAGCCTTGACATTCAGATTCTACCTCTACAACCAATCGCATTTCTTAGTTACATGAATGGTCACGTGATTCACAAAATGGCCCTTATTGAAATGAAATTAGACCAACGGTTGATATTGGCGATATCTACTGAATTCCTTGCGGCCGAGGTGAGATTATGCATGCCGATGTGAACAAATCATTTGTTTTATGGATTTATTGCATCGGTTTACCTCGTCATAACGAAGAAACGAGTGTTTACACTGGTATACCGGTTAAACGAACGAAATGTGTTGGAAAATTGGGGTAGGTTTCGCAAAGCGGCTCTCATTGCATGATAGTTACGTTTGCATGGTTGAATAAGTTGTGAATTTCTGTTACATAAACGTATACACTAGCAACAGGTGCAAAGGATTTAAAGATACCTTCATAAATGAGTGAGATATTAGCATATTTCCCAGGAAGGTATGAATCTCGGTCGATCTGGAGTAGTATCCCCTTTGGGGGCATGCTCCCCCGGGATAAAATGTCCCTGGAGTGCGCCGTAGGAGCATTTTAGAGGGTAATTAGTACACAAAAGGAGTGTAAAATCATAATTAATCTGGAAATACAAAAACGCGCAGTAATTCTAACCAAATAATGCATTAGGACAACATTATTTCGGTATATGGACTGAGAGCAATTATCTGTGCGTTTGGCATTATAAGACCCCCCCCCCCCCCCGCACAAACACACACACCTTGAAATGCCTATTCTTAAAAAAAAGCCTGGTGACCTATTCTTTTTAAGCCTTTATCTTATAGATAAGTGTCTAAAAAGCATTCATTGAAAAATAAGAAAAATCTTAATGTTAAAACATTAGAAAGAATGAAGTTTAAATACTGTTGGTTTGTTTTGGACTATTCTTTTCTTCAAAATAAAGGTGTGTTTTAGCCATTTACGGGTATTTAATAATACATGTATCAATTGTTAACCCTAAATTCATTTTGTTTTATTAAATTTGATGTTTCACCAATATAATGACATAATATTTACTAAATAAATAATTGCAATTAATTTGAAGAAAAAATATATATACTTAGTTTTCATAGGTGAAATTTCATCATAAAGTCCTGCTATATAGCGTATACTGATAAAAAACAAAGCAAAAAAAACGGATTTTTTTCTTATGCTTGTGAACTCCTGTTTTTATTTTATGTTTTAATGGATTAGATAATATGCTATCAATAAACAAAAAGTAATGTTTGAAAAAATGAAACTCGCGATCGTCTTTAAGCGTAGTTATACTGACATTGTTACAACTTATATCCAAAAAATTTGGAGTACCCGAAATATGTTTACATGTCCGAAACATTGCGATAATTAACTATAGCATACACCTCGAAAATTGAAATTAACAATTCGTTATTCATTTATAACAATCATAGACATTTTAGCGGTTGCTTCATAGGTGAATCATTTAGTCAAAAACAACAATGATATATGAATCTTGTATGTGCAAATAATTATGCAGCTCAATGGATTGAATGTAGGTCCTGATCAAAAAGATAACCAGAAAATAGAAGCCTATAATTCAAATTCAGAAATGATTATCATAAAATAACAAATCAAGTTTTAATGTGAATGAAATGAATAGTCTGGTTTTATAATTAAGTACTAAATTAGTATACATTTTTTTTTATATATTTTGTTTTTCACCTTTCAGAGCTTTGAACCCACGCGGAGTGATACTGAGAGGAGTTGTAGACAGGATCGTACACCGATTTAGAACACCTACAACACTTTGCTTTGTCCATTAAGTATAACGACTCCATTTCGTTGGAAAAATATAAACCAAAATAAGCTATATTTTGAAAACACCGCTGTTTGTATTTTGTTGAGCTTCTGTTAGGTAAAATAACTCTGTATAATTCAGTCATATAATAAATGTTCAAAGAAATACAATCATTTCCATTAAAAGATAAATAAATCTAAATATAGAACAAATTTCATACCCGTTCAAAAGATATTACAATTAGTGTTGATTACATGAGAGACTGCAGTCAGGCCCCAGGAAGTTTCTGCACAATGCAGACTTACCCTAACGATACTTGATCGGCCTTTACCGTTGTACGGTTTAGGTCTCAATTAAAGCATGAGCCTGTTCGTGGGCTCTTATGCTCAAGGTTCAACTTTTCTATCTTAACATATTTTAAATTTTCTTGTTACAGGATGTCCTGTATAAAAATTAAAACTCCACTTTTTCTTCTTTCCCATCTCTGGCTATGTCTCTTTTTTCAACGTAGTCACTGTATCCATCTCTTACACTACTCCCCTTTCATGGTCTCTTCCTTTATAAAGCTCTTGCATTTCTTTTTCAGTTAAATCTACTTCATTTTTTTCACCACTCCTCTTTAGTTTAGCTTTATTCGTGTGTCAAAAAAGAAAAGAAAAAAAAAAGAGTAACTGAAGAACGCAAATGTGATGAGAGGAGACAATGGACTTTGAAAGAGGGGAATAGCGCATGAGATGGAGTGAATGAGGAAAGAATAATCAAATGAAGAGGAGAAAGATTTGGAGACAGTATTTTTATTATATAAAAGACACTTTATGATAAGGAAAAATATAAATGAATTAATACTGGAAATGTAAAAAAAAAGAAGGTGAAACCTTTGCATGAAAGCCCACGACCAGGATCATGCTTTGAGACCTAAACCGTACAACGGTAAATCGCACTCGGCGAACGTTAGGGGAAAGTCTGCATTATGCAGACACTAACTCGAGGCCAAACTCTTATCTACAATAATCCACACTCAATATGCGTTACATGTTATAACTTTAGACCGGGTATCATATTGATTCTTTATTTAGATATTTTAGTCTTTTAATGAAAACTATATATCTGAGCATTTATTATTTCGTTGAATTAAGTTACATACAGAGTTATTTTACCTTCCAGAAGTTCAACAAAATACAAATAGGTAACTCAGTATTTTCAAAATTGAGCTTATTTTGGTATTTATTTGTTTCCAACGCAATCGAATCGAGCCCAAGGATAATTTTATAGCTGTTATAAATGCCTTTACAACAAGGGTCCAAAGTGGCGCAGTGGTAACGACTCCGTCTACCACTACTTCAGTATCACTCCAAGTGGGTTACAAAATCTCAGAAGTGTTTAACAAAATATGATAAAAGGCAAAACATGTTTATCATTTTTAAATATTTATTCATTATTTTAACTGAAACACTTTATTTTAATAAAAATATTGTAATCATATCTGCATTTGAACCATCGTTCATTTATTTATGTTTAGAAAAGGACCTATTTGAATGCCTCCATTATCGTTATTCTACAAGGATCTGACTTAAATTAACGGAGAGGTTGGTATATTGAATCTTTTTTAAATACTATTAGAACACATGAATGAGACTGGGAGAGATGAGTTTATCAAGAAAGTATCGTACCGTACGAATTTTACCTATTTAGTTTGTTCTCTTAATTTTGTCTTTAAAGATATGATTTTTGTAACATCGTTCTAGGCCAATCCATTCAAAATAAATTTCTCTGTATCTGATAATAAAGACAAATATATGTCTGACCCTGGTAAGGCGATGTTTTTATAGCGTTTTTGGCTTTAAAAAAAAAAAATAAATTCAAATTAGTTTAACGTACGCGCGTAAGCCCAGGCAAGCCCTTGATAACCACTCGTGTTAGATCATCTAAATATGTCACTTATATGTGTCATTTCATTTTAGAAATGTGTGTCAAGTGCAATCTTGTCAATGGGCTCAAGATCTGACTTGTGTGCGTTTTAATGTTTGAAGACATGATAAAATGATATAATGGTTGACCCGTTATCTCTTACAATTTCTTCGATTGTCGCAACACACTATCAAACATTGAATGTTTACGTATAATCATGTTACAGCTTTAAGACGTATAACCATGTTAAAGGTTTAAGACGTATAACCATGTTACAGCTTTAAGACGTATGATCATGTTACAGCTTTAAGACGTATAACCATGTTACAGCTTTAAGACGTATGACCATTTTACAGCTTTAAGACGTATGATCATGTTACAGCATTAAGACGTATGATCATGTTACAGCTTTAAGACGTATAACCATGTTAAGGGTTTAAGACGTATAATCATGTTACAGCTTTTAGACGTATAACCATGTTACAGGTTTAAGTCGTATAACCATGTTACAGCTTTAAGACGTATAACCATGTTACAGCTTTAAGACGTATAACCATGTTACAGCTTTTAGACGTATTACCATGTTACATGTATAAGACGTATTACCATGTTACAGCTTTAAGACACTTGAAATTTGTATCAGTTTAAAGTTATCCATCCATCAATAAATTGTGATCATAGTCCATCAAGCGATCGTGAGAATTTAAAAGTAAATGCATGCCACTATTGATTTTGAGAAATACGCATCGGACATGTGATATGGAGCTTGTTATTTAAAGCAGCTCTTCAAAGATGATCGATTGAAATAAAAAAATATACTCTCCCTCGTTAATGTTGGTGAAGTCTTTGTTTCCTGACAAATAAACTCGACAAGTGTAGATCACACGAAAGACACGTTCCGCAACATAGCATCTTCACCAGTTTAGAGTAGTGATTTCGTGCGAGAAAAGTGAATTAATCTAAACATGTTTTATCAGTTTCAATATAGTTTCAATGTCTATGACGGTATTTCCCGTGATTGGCAAACCACCCGATTTTTTTAGGTAACGGATGGTTGCATTGGGTGACAATGCGTCTGTAGAAAGGTATTCATAGACATAATATACACATATCGCTAAAACTCAAATTCTTAAGTGACCACCTGTGCACGAGTTGCTTTAAAGCTGGACCGTATGTTATGTGTTGACGCCAAAACAGGCATAGCCCCTCCCTGAATGTGTGTCGGAGGTTGTTGAACTAAGGTAACTATTGAAAGCAGATTCACGTGCATTTGTTTGTCGGAGGTTTGTACAGCTTTTCACTGGTTAAACCGATATGCATATTCATTTAGGGGCGTTTTGGCGTCATGTTAATTTAGCTCCGTTGCTTGATACTCAGCGTACATGGGCAGCTTCTTGCCTAGTTTACCAGTTACCAGAATACCTGGGTGTTGCTTCCTGTCCATTTTGGAACTTTGAAATCAAGAAAACAAGAACTGCATCGCCTACCTGCTCCACACACCAGCACTTTACTGCCCAGAGTAACACCCGCCCTGCGACATGCGTGGACCGCCACAGCCAACGGCTCAATAAGTGCCCCTTCCTCCGTGCTCATGTTATCTGGTAACCTAGAAACACAAAATAACAGCAACAAAACAGAAAATGTAAATAATTCTTACTTTTTTCAAATATGACAAAAGAATACCCTTATCTTATGTTGACCGAATTTAGACAATCAGTATATATGTGAGCCACACATATGTCTATGAACATATAAACTTACTATGTGTTTATTTATATGCTTGGCTCCAACTGACTGTATTTTAGTCTTTTGATGACCTTTACCTTACTGCGATATAACATTTTATACCACAACCTGACACCGGGCCAGTCTTGGAGCTATCCGTGGGTGCTGGACGCCAAACAAAAATTAAATATACCAGTACATTTACGACTTTGGTATGTGGCGATCGGGGATCGAACTTTCGATTTCGAGACGAACGCTCTAATCACATTACCAACGGAGCCGATGAGCTTCATAAATGAAATATTCTCTCTCTCTCTCTCTCTCTGTTTTAACGATTTCACAAGTGTTATTTTTTCCAATCTATTACCGAAAGTCCATGATACTCAAATACATATGAAGCCAATTTTCTAAAGAAGTCAGTTATCCGGATGAAATCGACCATGATAATATTAGAAGTTTGATTAAAATCGCTATGTAATTGACAACCAAATTAAGAAATGAATATATGAGAAATGATTTTTAAAAAAAAAATATCTTGGAACAAACGAACACATGCAGGTGGGTCTGCGCTAAAACATGACCCAATTTTGTTTTCTTTTTTTTCATACCGTGCTTAAAACTCTGAAAAATATGGTTAGGGCTTACTTGTGACAGGACTTGGCATCGTGAACAAACCATCTCGTTAGACAACCATGCATGTTAGGTACGCCTACGATATTCAGGGCCACACACACATTGTAGCGACCGGCCTCGCAAGAACGACACTGACGACACGGGACAATTGGGTTGAGGGCAACCTTATCTCCTACAAAAATTTCATCATAGTAGTGTTATAGACCATTTCACCAGAAGATCGGCAATACACGGAATATTCGTTGATTTGAATTGACCAATCAGTGACTGGAGGAAATTCTGAGATGTACGCTTATTTCCCACTTAATAATGTATGGAATTATACACTTGCATGTAGATTAGGTGCCCGTTGATTTACGTAGGTTTACGTTTCATATTGGAGTGAAATGGTCTGTTTGGTTACCATGCCTGCACGAATACTGGTAGTCGGTTTAGCTTAAATCATGAGCTAGCGAACAATTTTTAATAGCGTATTGCTTTGGTCAAGGTTGGTGTTTAGCTAAAACGTTCATGATTTGGAAAACTCGTCTCCATATATTATGTCGATTTAGTCCATCCTGAGCAGAAATGAGCTGAATTTGTTAAAAATAAGACCATTCGGACAGGCAAACTACATACCCACTGCCAAGTTGGTGACACCTTTGCCGATTTTAGACACTACTCCTGATGCTTCGTGCCCTAGTATTACTGGCTCCCGTAGAATAAACTTGCCTATTCTCGCATGTCGGTAATAGCTTAAGTCACTGCCGCAGATTCCGACATGTTTCATCGCCAGCTGTACTTCTGCAAATACATTTTACTTTCTTTTGTAAGTGACAAAACAAAACGTATTAGAAGGAAACGGTTATTAAAGCTGGTAATTTATTTTATTTCGCATTTTAACTTAAAAATACTACATGGTCACTTCTTTTAATGAAAATATAAAGAGACACGAAGATAGCCTTGTTTCATACATCTGATTGTCTCTTATAGATAATGCGAAACATAAGTCCAAAATTGATTTGTCTTAGAAGCCCGATGATAACCTACGGACGATGAAGATTATAATATTTTTAGTTGATCATGATCGATTTAACTCCAAGATTTTGTTTGTTATTGGTAATATGTCTGAAGATGTATATGCAAGAGCCTGACCATTGTTCTGTAGTTTCATTAAGATTGGTGAGTGAAATATACTTAAGGAGTTTGGAAACCCGCAATTGTATGTTTTTACACGAAAACGAAATAAGAAGGATTCCATCAAATGTTTGTCATATATATACTTTAAAAAACATAAACTTAACAACTGAAACTTTTCAAAAATATTGAAATGTGCATGAATATATTCATATAGTAAATGCTTTCGTTGAAAAAACACCCATGGATAACTTCCCCTTCCGTTACTCTTCACTTTCTAGTACTAATGCTTGAAAAATTGTTAATATGTTCGTCTTATAAATCATCATACATTACATTTGGATTTCTTCCAAAAACACTTCCTTTCCGATCTTGCCGAAGATGCCCGAAAAGTTACGAATGCATACAATACTCACGTCCTGGGCCCGGCTCCGGAACAGGGAATTTGACCTGAGACAATAAGAGAACGTTGTTGTACTATTTCCAGAAATATAAGCTGATTATTTTTATATATTCATTTTCCTTCTAGAAATGTTTCACTTTTAATCTTCATCTCACCAATGGCAATACACTAAAGACTGCAACTCTGAGGAGTAGTGATAACTAGAGTTCATATATTCCGTTCATGAAGAATGTTATCTTCATATTTTTAATATTTTAAGCGCATAACCAGTTGTTTAACTTTCATTGCTGTCTTCTAAAAAAAGAATATGGACATTAGGTATTCGCAGAATGAAATTGTCCAAATGTAAGTCATACACTAAAAGTAAAATTAGAGCTCACTTACCAGTCTGAGATCTTCTTTTCCATATAAAACTAGCGACAAATTTGTGTCAGACATGTTTTCAGTTTAAGTTAAACACGTCAGCAGATTTGTAAACTGTAACACATATTAGCACAGCTGCTATCTTATCGCGACAAATACACATCACGCCAAGTCAAGCGTTTTATCGTTTTTAGATTTTAAGTTCAATTGCCGAGTGTATATATATATCATAATTAGGTTTTCGCCGCCACGAGGCAAAAGCATATTCTTCTGTTTTTTGTTTTTTTTTGTTGTTTTTTTTGGTCTCCTTAATTTCTTTTAATTGGGTTTTCGGCCCTGTTCTTCTTCAATTTGTTTTTCATTCTTCTAGCCACTTTCTAGCACGACACTGTGGCGAGATGAAGAAAGCTATAGTTGTGATCTTGTCGTTCTTGCAAGGCGGGCCGCTACAGTGTGTGTGTAGCCCTGAATGTCGCCGGAATACCTAACAAGCATGGTTGTCTAACTAGATGGTTTATCCACGATGCCAAGTCCTGTCACAAGTAAGCCAGAGCAACATTTTTAGGGGACTTATGCGCAATATGAAAAACAGAAAACAAAATGGGATCACACAGACCCACCAGCATGTGTTCGTTTGTTCCAAAATATTTTTAAAAAATCAATTCACAAATATTCTTTTCTTAATTTCGATTGTCAGGATAACTGACTTCTTTAAAAAAAAATGGCTGCACATGTATTTGATATCATAGAATTCCGGTAATAGAGAACTGAAAAAAAATCGTTACAACACACACACACACACATAGTGAGAGAGAGAGAGAGAGAGAGAGAGATAAAGGGAAAGAGTATTTCATTGATAAAGCTCTTCGGTCCCGTTTGTAATGTGATTAGAGCGTTCGTCTCGTAATCGAGAGGTCGTTGGTTCGATCCCGATCGCCACATACCAAAGTCGTTAAAGCACTGTTCTATTTCATTTTTGGTTGACGTCCAGTACATACGGATAGTTCCAGGACTGGTCCGGTGTCAGGTTGTGGTATAATGCCAATTGGCTACAATGTGATATCGCAGATATAGGTCCTTAAATGACTGAAATACAGTTAATAGGAGCCAAGCATACAAATAAACACATAGTAAGTTAATGTGTTCCCAGACATATAAAGGCTCACATATACACTGATTGTCTAAATTCGGTCAACATTGATATAAGAAAATGAAGATACGGGTATTTTGGTGTTATATTTGAAAACAGTGAGAGTGTTTTTAAAAATTGCTTCCATCATAAACGGCAACATTTGAAATATCAAGCTCTTGCCAAAGCCGGTTGGCAGCACAGCAATAGTATCTTTGCCATCGAACACTTCACGCAAAACTTCTAACTGCTGAGGTTTTAACTTAGAAGTGGATGATACCTTCATCTTGTTAACAGCCGATTTGTTACAAGTGTCAAAGTCAGCCATTTTGTTTGTTTACATTCGAAACGTTCCAAAGGAACTCTTTAGTCGCGTATTCTTATTTCGGCGAACATATTGCTTTGAATTTGAGCATGTCCTTCCACCAGAGATGAAGAATGACGAAATTACCCGAGAAGTTCCGATTGCAAACGTTTATCATGTAATTCATGTTTTGTTTTTTTGTTTTTTTTGTTTTTTGTTTTTTGTTGTTGTTGTTGTTGTTGTTGTTTTTCTTTTTCTTGAGAAAGCCAAATTATTGCCGAAATACAGAAAGAAAGAGTGCAACTAATTGTTTAATGGATCATATTTTTTTATTCTTTTTACTTTGGTTTGGATGTCAAGACATTTATAGTTAAATTTGTATTCATAATGATAGTTAAATATTGGTTGCATTTCTCAAATGGGCTAATTGGATAATTAAGAAGAGTATATATTCGTTTTAGGTTCTAATATTGTATTACATTTTTGTTGCATTTTTCATTTGTTTGATTTGATAATTTATATGTGTACATTACCCATTGATGTATATTTGAATACAGTTACAGCTGTTCATTTATCAGCCATACACAGATATCATGAATGAAAAATAAATGAAAATAAATTTGGAAGAATATTTGTTTAACATTACATTAGTCCATACAGGCATGTAGTTAACACACTACCGTTCAAGTGGCCATTTGGTTAGAGGGACCGCCCAAGATCCCTTATATATAAGGGTATAGATCCCTTGCTTTACACTCAGCATATAAGGGTAGTTCCAAGCTTGATTGGCCCAGTGTCAGGATAATGTGACTGGATGTGTTTTGCCACAATTGTCCACGGCATGATACTGTAGAGTGGCAGCACTATATCTAACTCAAGTAGACATCGTCTCGAAATGACTGAATTACTGTTGTCGGAACTCAACAAAGTAAACAAATAATACTCAATCACTTTTGATCAATAGAACCCGGGTTCAATCCTTGGTTGGTCATATTTGCGAGTGGAAGGAATTTGGTTGTTTTTCAGACACGAGGGTCTCAATAACAATCGTTGACAGCGTTCTTTAATCGCCTGGTTGAGTGTTAAGATTATGGCGTCACACCGTTGAGTATTTACTTAACGAAAAAATTTCACAATTGTTAATTTCTTAAAGATTTTAAGACCAAATTCAGAAAGATACATTAAATATTTTCTCATTTGCCCAGGTTATGTGAAGCTTAAGTTTGTTTTAAATACTTACCAGGGCCACAGCGGTCCCTACCGCCAACTTCAAAGGGACCGCATTGGCCCGCGTGAAAAAAGTGGAACAAATAGAAATAGTTGGAAAACAGCTTGAGCATTTCTTCTCATAAACGGAATAGCTTCGACGATTAAAATGTCGTTGATGTGTCTCTTTGCGTTTGAATTGTCGATTTCATTGGAGCCTTTTATGAAAACAGTTCGTTATCAAGTATGACGCACTTTTCAGATTATCGATTTAAAAAGTATTAAAATAAGCGGAACAAGAAAATGATTATGTGCTGATTCGTGGACATATTATTTATCGTAAATATGTTTAAGTTTCAAATGCATTTTTCATCGTGTTTTTCTGTTTTATCTATTTACATTGCAACCTTTCTTCAGTTCCGAAACAGCTGGATATCGTAATTTTATCTCTGCTTGCTGTGAGCGGTGCCATAGGTACCATAATTATCAGTGTTAATATAAGCCGAGTTCTACAACTACAGAAGTCGTAATATTTTCTACAAATTTCAGTAATTATTATATGTAAACCACTGTTTATAAAAGGCTATCACCATTTCAAGATTAGGTCCCCTATGCAAACCATAAACGGTAATCCCCTAGTATAATCGAACATCCATGACGAACTACAGCCTTAGTATGGATTCCATCACAGGAATCATCACCTTCTGAAATAAAACAACTTGTAACCGATACAAACTGTTTTCAAAACATTTTCATAAATGAAGTGTTCATTGTATGATACCTCATAGGCGAACTTGTTTCACGAGTCCTCCGGAACTGGCTTAATGCACCATTATATTTTATTTCAGTTTTCGTTTAAACAATTTGGCGTAAAGAAATGAAATTCTAGGCATACATACTAGTTTAGACACTTAGTACGACGTATGGGTCATAAGTCTTTTTCAACCCACTTTGCCGTTAATAAAGTCAAAATTAATACCCGTTTTCTCCTAACTGAAATCGTCAATTATAATCCCACCCCCTTTGAAAATTATGGATATATTTTACCATGCAAAACAAATTGACCGAACTTATATCGCTAGCGCGTGTCATCTCTATGCCACCGTACTAGCGAGTAAGTTAATACATGATATGAAATAACAATATATGAAGGTTTCAGTTTGGAACACAGTAGTTTGGAATGGTAACAAGCAGAAATCTCCGGAACCGGTGATGCGTTGGAATTGGCTAAACAACTGTAATATAACACTTAGATTACCGAGAGGAATATTTATCAATTAATATTGAAAAGAAATTTTGTCTGTTTCTAAATTAGTCACTATTTGAATATTAAACTTTTTTTTTTTTAAATTGAGTAAGTGTACATGTGCAAAATAACGAACATTTTAAGGTAAGTAACATTTTCGATTACTTTTTTATCTTTCAAAGGCATGTTGATTAAATCAAGAATGGATTATGCAAAAAAGCAAAACTGACACTGATGTTTCATCAGTATAACAAGGCAAAGAAAAACACGTTATAAAAGTTATAATTACTGAATTGTAGCTGGTGAGTTGTATAAATTTCATAGAAATACAATGGTTAATACATGTATAAATACTCCTAAACACACACATTTAACATTACAATTTGATCAAAATCTGTCTTGTTGTTGCAGGATTCACGTGAAACGTGTATTCAGTTGTTTTTTGTACCTTACTTCGAAAACATTCGGGAAGGGGATATGCCTATAAGTATCAAATATGAATAATATACATTATACGTTAAACATAATATACGTTGCGTATAAGATATGATATATATTGCAAATAAGATATGATATACATTACACATAAGATACGTTATACTTTGCAATTAAAGGTACGATTACGATATACATTGCACAAAAGATATGATATACATTCTACATAAGATACGGTATACATTGTAATTAAGGGTACGATATAGACTGCATATAAGATATGATATACATCGCACATAAGAGACGAAATACATTGCAATTAAAGGAATGATATTCATTGCACATAAGATATGATACACATTGCACATAAGATATGATACACATTGCACATAAGATATGATACACATTGCAAATTAGGTATGATATACATTACACATAAGGTATGATATGCATTGCATATATGTTACAGTATACATTGCAATTTAGGTATGATATACATTGCACATAAGGTATGGTATACATTGCATATATATATTACGTTATACATTGCAAATTACGTATGATATACATTGCACATAATATATTATATAAAATACAGTGCAGATTAGATATACATTGCATTTATTATTATATATTAACATTGACAATATATTGCTAATTTGCGACAATGATTTGGTTTCGTCCTTTAAGTAATCCATTCACCATTAAATTATAATCATGGTCCTTCAAATGCTTAAAAAGAATTTAGTGCAGATGCAAGCATCCATTCACAAGGAAATATAGTTTTTCTCGATTGTTCATTTGGAATTATCCTACCCAAAAAAAGTGTTTATATTTAGTAAAGGTATACACTGCAGCTCGCCCACAACGTTAAGTTCAGCAAATTGTGTGCATCTCGTTTGCAGCGAGTGCATGCAGTTGACCCAAATACATTACTGGGATAAATATACACATTTGTAATACGCCCTGATTATACGCATTTACTTTCTGGATGCTGTCCAACAAGCGTACTTGTATTTCTCCCGATACCGGTCCGAGAAGTCAATGTTTAGAGCGTCCGTTTGTGACCCGGAAGTACGTAGGTACTTAATACCTATACAAGAACTGGGCGTGAAAGTTTTCACCTAATCCGCCACGGCGAGATGCCTCGCGTCGCGTCACATTTTTTTTACTTCTCAAATTACAATAACTCTTTGCAGATGTGTTACATATTCACATGCAATATCCATTTAAATTGCACATCAAGTCTTTCATTCAAAACTCTGACGTTGATCTTCATCATGTAACTTCAGGCATTTCTGTTCATCGTCAGTGATAGCTATTGGTGTATTGATGTTGCTGTTGCTTTTTCTGCATGGGAGAGGCGCAAGAAATTCCAACCACTTTGTTTTAAATTTAATAATTTGAGAGATATATTATAAACTGAGAAATGAGTGACTTTTATCAAATCCTGATTTGTATATGGTACAGAAATGGGAGATTTTTAACATCACTCAATTATGCGAAATTAGCAAATCAAAATAGTATTGAGCATTATAACCGATATTGCTCCATCTGCTTGAATATGTATAACTTTATCGCTTTACTTCATTGTGTACAATGCGTAAATTGCAAACTTGACATTCTCGCGCATGAGAGGTATCTAGGCACGCGCTATGTTTTGATTGTTTTCACGTAAACCGATTTTCTTCCAACACACACACATTCACACACATAAGCACCATTACCCACGACATCAAAAGTGATTTATTAAAGTTGTGAAAAAATGTTTGCCAAACAACAACAACAAAATCGTTTCAAGGTTAAATAGGACTACATGCGCGTTGATCAGAGAGTTGAAATCGTCTGCATACATTCTACCATGATGTTTAATAAAAGTCTACACAGATCTCTGCATAACCTGAATGCAGCAAAGAGATGAGTCAGCGGGATATGACGATTAAACACAAATTCGATCTTTTGATTTGAATGTCAAAATTCGACTTTTCGATTTTGAATGAAATAAATCATTTATCGAATGTTAAAGCATCCGTCCCGTAACCAAGGAGCCGAAGGTTCGAGTCATGGTTGACTTGACTTGACTTGACTATTTGAGTTTACCATCTCTTCGACAGTATTCAGTCATGGTTGCAAATTGCTTTCAAATCACTATTGATGGCGTGGGTAATGGTGCTTATGTGTGTGTGTGTGTGTTGGAAGAAAATCGGTTAACGTGAAAACAATCAAAACATAGCGCGTGCCTAGATACCTTTAATGCGCGAGACTGGAGATCAGTCCAGAGAGCAATATCATTATATCATTCTTGCAGCTTAAGTTAATAATTGACTTTAAATATAACTTCACAGTTATATCACCCAGTACCATGCATAATTGGTCATTTGCAACTATTGCAAATTCTGCAGTCTGCATTTGTGTACCAGCTCAAGTTATTTATAAAATGGCATGTTATTTTCACACGGCGAATCTGAAACTTGAGCGCGCATGAATACGCAGTATTAAAGCGGCTGGATCTTCCACGGCCGAATAGTCTTGTAGGACATATTCGTGCTGTAAACTTTAGTGTTTAGTTCGGAAAGATGTCGGACACAAATTTATCTCTTGTTATACACAAGAAAAAAGATCTTAGACTGGTATGTACTCTATTGAATTATTTGTAATAATGATATTGTTTAATATCTTACAGGAAAACATGATTATTGTAAAACATTTTTATCCCCCCTTTTCATCAAAGGTATGCCAAATCGTTTGCGCACTGAATGTTAGACGAAGATTATATGGGGGATTAGTCATACTGTTGCTTTTGAATTTATGTTTCTTATTACATAACTTAGGCATGCAGTGCAGTGAAGAGTTAAATTGACATCTTTTAAACCACACACTTAGTGATAGAAATGGATGAAAACGAAAACATACACACACAGTAAACATATTTCCATGCCTAACATATTAGATTATTTTCAATGATCTGACGTGATATACCTTAATAGTTAATATATTAAGGATGTTTCAGCGGTTAACGGCAGGTTTTGATTTTGGTATTTTTTTTTTTTAATTTCTCATTTATTTTAAGTTGAATGAGAGAAGAAAGCCTAAATTTTTTAGATTTATGTAATAAGAATATCATATATTTACCAAATTTTGAAGGTACAAAAAGTCACATTTTAGTATTTTTTATGCAAATTTGGCAAACATTTCAATTAAAAAGCAGTTTTAGTTAAAAAAACAAATCTGGTGAGGTATGTATTTTTTTTTCATTTTCATAAAGCATTTATATCAGAAAATTGACTCTGAAAAATAAAGGAAATCTGTCCGTTGATTTTTTTATTTAGAAAAATATATATAACAAGAGGGCCAAGATGGCCCTGTGTCGATCACCTGGGTGAGATGGCTGTGTTAGGCATAATGACAAAAAATTTGGCATTTGAAGTGTTTTTCTAACATTTGACTAAGTGACCTACATTTTGATCCTACCTGAATTTGCACTCAACTGGGAATTCATGCAGTCATCATTCATATCAAGTTCAATGAAGACTGGGACAAAAATGTAGGCCTCTAGATTGTTCACAAGATTTTTCTAAAAAAAAAATGCCCTGGTGACATACCTTTTGACCCTATGTTGCCCAGTTTTGAATTCATTCGTGATTTAATGTAAACAAACATTCTGACCAAGTTACATTAAGGTTAGGCTAAAACTGTGATCTCTAAAGTGTTCACAAGGTTTTTCTAAGATTTGACCTGGTGACCTAGTTTTTGACCCCACGTGACTCATTTTCGAACTCATCCAATATATCATTTAGACAAACATCCTGACTAAATCTATTGAAGATTGGGCTAAATTTTTATCTTTAACTTATAGAATACATTATAAGTTACAAATGGTGATACAAATATTTTTAAAATATCATTTTAATATGCTGTTACAGTATTTAGAAACGAAATCTTTCTTATTTTTAATGTCATGTTTTTTTCAACATATTTTAGCCAAAATGGATGCTCTACCATAAGCTTGATCTCTAAAGCAAGCAAGGTGACCCCCTATTTTTATTTCATATATCTTTTAGTTAAAGTCTAAAGTACTTATATGCAAAGTTTAGAATAATCTGTCCGTTAGAAAAAAAAACCCGCTCAAATGCCTTTAATTCACCTATGCTGATCTGGCGGATCCGCCGTTTACATTTAACTTAAATAAATATATTGTACACATTATGTTTAAGTTTTATCACTCCTTCGAATAATCAGCCGAATTATTAAGGTAGTGACGAATCGTTCCAGACACTACGATATGTTTTAATTGCGTCGTTTCTAAATGCATTGAGATGACATACTGTCATAAATGTATTAACACGACAAGTGGTAGAGAGGCTATATGTAAGATCGATTTTTATTTCACGCATGGCCATAGAAATTCAACATATTTTCAATTGGTATAGTATTGATATCCTATGATAACGAGTAAAATATGAAATACGATTGACAAATATTCTATATATTTCACATCATTTTTTCGACATTATTCAACTGTTCCGTCATCTAGTTGTTTTTTTTTCTCATATAGACTCATTTTGGCGCAATGGCAAACAGAGCGGGGCCAGATCAGAAGCTCCTTGAAGGGGCTATTTGATCTCTTTAACTTATACAATACTGTTAATCAGACTGTACACAGTCTGCAGAGCAAAGAAAAAAATCCACCGATTCAATTACCATTTAGATATATTCATGGGGTAAAAAGGAGCGCGACTATACGATTTGACACCAGTTTTAATTTCCTAACATTTCCTTACATTATAAGCGGTATGCTTTACGTATATAAGCCTATTAGCAAACAAAATTTTATGAATTCGGAAGGTTTTCCGGAGTGTTAGGAACAATTGTACGTCTGACAAAATAATAATTGGGACCTGTGTGTAGAGCATAATTTTTCGCATGCGCTATATACTATTAAATTATTAAGAATAAAATACAGCAGTTTTTCACTCTGAATCGATGCAGAATATGCTTTTCGCGTTTGCTTAAAATAACGTCATATTCCACGTGGAATGGCCACACTATTTCAAAGAACTGAAGAAAAAAAATGAGACAAGACAAATTAGACAAGACACTCCACCCTCTTCACTCATAAAATGTACAGACATTTGGTTCATTTTTATTGTATTCTACAGGAGAACTTACCAGTGCCAGAGCCGGGACCCGGGCGTAAGTACATGTACAATTAACCCTCTGGCTGACTTAAGAGACCAGTCTAGTAAAACACAGAAATGGCCGCTTAGGTCAGGTGACTGCTAAATGAATGCCCATTGTGTTATATAAAAAAAAACATGAATCTAAAGTCTGGCTGCTGAGTATAGGCTGGTGGCCGTTAACTGAGATTTAACTGTTGTTAATTTAAAAATTGAAATTCACATATTGATGGTTCACCAGGCGATGAACTACACTGTGAATGTTTAAAGTTCGTGAAGCCCGAAAAACTTCGGCGGCCACTATGTAATTCATATCCCCGATGACAATGCAATACTTATATTTACATCTCACCTGTGTATTGTATCATATAACAATGTTACATAGCTTTAAACAAATTTATTTATATACTATAACTTAAAGGGACGAGAATAACATGAACTTTGTTAAGTAGTGAAAGAAAATGGCGACAGAGTGCGTTTTCTCCTCAAAGTCGCGTCCTTTGCTTCATCAACGTACAGTTTTCGATCATTTTAAGAGCCTGTGTTCTAGAGTACCTTTCTCCGGGCAGGTCGTTTATTCTTCAGGCGCATGTTAGCATATTTTTTATGTAATATTGTAACAGTTTTGAAATATGTTTTTTAAATTATTGTTGCAATAGAAAGCAAAAATAAGTAAATTTGCAAAAATGGCAAAGTAGGCTATCTCTGTGGGTTTCAAACAGCACCATAAGTAGATCTATTTCTACCCAAATGGAGGGAAATAATAAATAGCCTAATGTATTTTGTATGACAATATAACAAATCATTCAACGACTAAAGATGGTGAAAAAATCGCATAAGCTTTTGCATCTTACTTTTTTCCATCTTTTTGATACGACTTTCATGAGCAACTTTAAACACACGAGTTATTGTGATATATTGGTGTTTCTTTCTGAATAGATATCATACGTTAGACTTGCCAGACTTAGAGTAAGAAGTGAGAACACGTCTCAACAAAACTGAACGCGGTCATGAGTGAGATGAGAAAGGGCTAGATGCAATAACTTGAAAATGCTCCCAACAAAAACGAATGGGGCTTACAAACATTAATGTGTCGTTACTGTATGACTGGTCGACTTAAAATGCAACGAAACTTTTATTCAACATATAATTTAAGTCAAAAATGTCAAAGCATATTCTGTGCTATTCTAAAAATTGATAACATACACTAATTAGTTAAGTATTTTTGTTACTTTGAAATGTTGAAGTAATTGTATTAGTAAAATGTGTTAATTTTAGTTTTCTTGTGTTAATAGTTCCTCCTTGATAATAAATGAAAACCTACTGAATTGCACAAATGTGATTTGTTAAAACATGTAGAGTCATATCAATAAGAAAGCGTTGTTTCCCAAAGCATAAAGATAAATAATATCTGGTCCAGTATTCAATATGCACTTTAAAATCCAAACGGCCTTCCTGAGCACATCAGTAAAAATAATATTAGATAAACAAGGGCATGAAACTCTCAATTCATTATCCTTAGCATTGTCATTGTAAATTATTGTCAATGGTCCCTAAAAAGAAATAAAAGTCTAACAATCTAAGTAAGATGTTTATTTTAGGATAAGCAAATTGAACTTTATCAAAATTCGTTGTGGAGAGGCAAGAAAGGCCATGTTCGAAATTAAACCAATTCACGACGACTGGCGGACCACTGGCCATATCTTATCTGAAGCACTTCTAAGTTATGAAAATATTTGATTTTTGCACTTTTATTAGTGTCTTGCCAATCCAGAGGCAAATGTGTAGGCCTTCCTATAAAACCACATATGGGTCCTTTTACCGGTATGAGATGCCACATGGTCCTTGTGGCAACATTTTTTACAAAAATATTTCCCACAAATGTCGCACACAAAAGAGACCGCATCATATGTGTTGTTCTAATATTCAAAGCAGGAGCTACACTGTAGACACTTCTTTTTTTGTCTCACCGTGCGTATGCATCTAAGAAAATACAGATATAAAAAACATTTTGAATTTTGACAGCACACATATTGAACGGTTATTTTGTTATATGTAAAACAACAATGACCTGGATAATTGCATGTACTTGACATCAATATGAAATACTATGAAAGTGATATTTTTATGTATTTTCTCGCATTTCATTTAAGTAAAACAACTAATTTTACAGTTAATATTGAAATAATTTTTAATTAATTTTCTGAATAATTTTATGTTTGTAAAGCAACAGAAAGGCTGGTTGAAAACAAAAGGCCTGGCAGCCTTTTAGGATATAACTTGTTTATTATCATATACTGGTGAAGAATATGAGAAAATGTCAGTATAGAATAACGGTTAAATAGCACTTTTCCGAAATATTTTCCACCGTAATGCCAATGAAAGGCTGCTACGAAATGGCGACGTAGAATTTAATATTATTTAAAAAAGAAAATCTTAGTGAACCCCTCCAAATATGCATTTTACGGCGGAATAAATGATTTTTGATGTCTTTCTGTCAAATATTTATGTCCCCCGTAAGGCCGCTGAAAGTCTGCTGGCGGCCTGGCAGCCTGAAACTAGATAATCCTATGAATAAAAAATTCTCATTATTTATTGATGAAAACTGTCTGAATCCCTCTAAATATGCATTTTATGGCGGAATAAATGATTTATTATGTCTTTCTGTCAAATATAATGTCCTCCGTTAGGTCACTGAAAGTCTGCTTACATAATTAACACGAATTGATGATAAAAGAACGCTTCTCTTTTAGTTTTCAAAGTTCACGCCGCTAGGCCGCTGTGTTCACGCAGCCAGGCCGCTAGGCCGTCAAGCCTTAGAGTTCACTCCATAAGGCCGCTAGGCCGTCTGGCCGCATACTTCACGCCGCCAGGCCGCTAGGCCGCTAACTTCACGAACATGATTTTGGCTTTCTTTTGTAAAAAAATAAATAAAAATAAAACGTATTTCAGATCTGTTACAATATTTCATTTAAAAAAAGGTGTTAACGTGCGCCGGAAGAATAAAAGACCTTAATGTGGAATTTAGGGGGCAAAACACAATGGCTCGCCTGCTTTGCCAAGAATTTGGATGAAAAAATTCTGTCGATTCGCAACTTCACTGCATGGTGTTTAAGAAAACTAAATGAATTCATGCAATGAAAATGGTACTTACCTGCCCGGAAAAGGTACTTTAGAACATCGGTTTTTTAATTAATCGAAAACTGTATGTTAATGAAGCAAAAGATGCGACTTTGAGGAGAAAACGCACTCTGTCGCCATTTTTTTTTCACTATTTAATCCAAACAAAGGTCACGTGATTCTCATCCCTGTTTTACAAAGAATAACATCAGAACAGCATATAATTATAATTAGGAACTGTAATGTATTTGTACTCAGGAATCGATGTTATAAAAGATATTAATACCACCTAAAGCTTTTATAGCTTGTTTCCCCTTTCAACGTTGTCAGTACAGTGGCATGCTAACAAGTGGGAAAAAATAATGATAGACAAATAAACTCTTTCTATGCAAGTTAAGTCGATAGAAGGAGGAGAAAAGTAAGTGTGACGAATGACATTAGTGCAAATCTAAATCAAAGTCAACCGAGTGAAGCCTCTGGAAACTTGCTCTGTATACTCTTTAAGTTGTTATCAAATATAAGATGAAGGCAGAGACTTATAAACAAATATTTCAGTGTAATGATAAGACGCAAATATACATGTTTTTTTTTTTTTTTTTTTTTTTTTTCAATGATAAAGACGGATCACCATGTATTTACTTGAATATTAAATTGTTATGCATGTATTTTATTCCCTTTTTCGTAAATATTTATAGTAAATGAAAATAAACTGTTTTGTTATGATATATGGTTGATATGGCAACATAGAAGCACTGGACCATTTTACTCCGAATTGAGACGTTATTCTACGTAAATCAACGAGCACTTCCCGATCACCTGATCTATATGCTGGTGTGTAAGTGTATGATCAGCGAATTAAACCGGGTATTGCCGATCCTCTAGAAATATTCTATTGGTGGAATAACTTAACGACGTATATAGGCCCAGCACATTTACTATTTTTCATACATTGAAATGATTCCTTTTTATCAGCGATTGGTACAATTATCAAATTCTTGCTGTATTTTCACATAGATAACGAATATTGCTCCTACGTAACGTAACAATTATAACCAAAAACTGTGGCAATATTTACATGATGAAATAGCGCAACATATTTCTGATTCCAGCCCTTAATAGGTACCACATAAAGCCTGACCTGTAGAAAACCACAGTTAAACCTGAGGAGCAGCGAACAGCATAAAACCTGATCAGCCTGCGAGTTACTCGCAGGCTGATCTGGTTTTATGTTGTTCGCATAGGTCTTTTCATGGTTTCCTCTATGAGGGAAAGGGTTAAGCAGGGTTGAACACGATGGAGGCAAGGGTCTTATGTGGTCAAAACCCAAATCGCTTTACATTGATACGCTATTGAGCGCGGAGTGATACAGTGCGGTGAAGACGGATGCAGTATAATTATTCATATCAACAATGCCTTTAAAAACTATCTTGTGTATTTCATTAGACACATTGCTCGGAGCCTAACAAATTACTCTACATCGGAAGCTTTCATCGAAACATTTCATTTTGACAACAGGTAACAACAGGGCTAATAGTTATCTAGCTTCAACATATTTTTGTCGTAAAATATAAGAAGGAAATATATGCCGGCAGTAATTTAATTGGAAGTGAAATAATGATTCCTTATCTGAACAATTATTAATGGCGCTAGAGAAGCAACGAAGCAAGAATGATGCTTTTTTTCAAATGAAATTCTATTTCCATGAAAACGTTAATATTGTCACAGTACATGTATAAGACTTAAAAGTATTGCGATTTGTCGAATTTAAACGGAATACATGTACGTCAACATGAATTGTACTTATTCACATAAAACTCATAGGTTTCAGTTTTTGTAAACACATACACACCGGTCAAGGTGGCCATGTGGTTAGACTGTGCGCCCGGAATCGGGAGGTCGTGGGTTCGATCCCCGGCCACAAGATACCAAAGTCGTAAAAAATAGTACTGTTATAGCAACCTTGCTTGGCGCACAGAATAATCAATACAACTGATTGGCCCGGTGTCAGGAAAAGTAAACTGGGTGTGGGATCATGCCACATACTGCAGTGTGGCAGCACTATATTTTTCTCAAGTAGACATAGTCTCCAAATGACTGAAACGTTAAACCCGACACACACACACACACACACACACACTGAACAGTGAAAATGTTATTAAATAAATACATACGCTGGACGATTTATCGTCCTTCAAAAGCCAGATTGGCTTATGGGTATATACATTAAAAAGAAAATTGACGGGCCCTTCTGGCTTCCAGTGGGCGACTTATACGTAAATATTTCTTATAGATAAAAGCGACAAAAATTCAGTTCACTTTTCGCAAAAAGCAAAACATTTTTTTTTTTTTTTTTTTTTTTTTTTTTGTGATTGTAGAAGTACAGATTGCTTCAAAACATGTCGGCATATGCGGATCGGACCTTAGCCTGTATCACAAGGGGTGTATCGGTGACTGGGGAGTCCAGAACCCGCTCGTGCTGGGACATGAGGCGTCAGGGGTCGTTTCAAAACTGGGCGAGGGAGTCACCACCTTGAAAATAGGTCAGTTATTAGTTGTTTGTTTACATTGTAAAACCCTGGGTACACTTCAAAACCTAGATTAACCAGTGGGTTGTATACGTTACACTTAAATTTACCAGGGCGCATGATTTATACTACCCATGGCGCCCGGTAAAATATTGGTAAAATACCCGAGTGCAGATCCGGAGATTGTGGGTTCGACAATGGGTTTTTCATGACATTTCAAGGCGCAAAGTACTGGCCCAGCACAGGAACCATTGAAAGATTGGACTAGCTTCCCAATCGACGTAAAATAGATAAATTTAAATTGCTTGGATTAATCAGGGCGTTTTGTACATTGTACAACATATTTGACCTAGGGCGCTGTATGTTTGGTGTTACCTAGATTAACCAGAGCGCTGTAAACAGTGTACTGTCTAAATCGACGAAGGGCGCTGTATACGGTGTAATAAGGGCGCTACATACATTGTACAACATAGATTAATGATTAATAAGGGCGCTACATACATTGTACATCATAGATTAATAAGGGCGCTACATACATTGTACATCATAGATTAATAAGGGCGCTACATACATTGTACTTCCTAGATTAACCTTGGCGCTGTATACATTGTATTACCTGGATTAACCAGGACCCTGTTTACACTGTAATATCTAATTTAGATGTTGTGGTGCAGTAGTAGTATTAATTGACCACGAATTCGAAAAATGCGAGTTCGATTCCTGCTTAGAGCCGAAATTTCTAAAGTCTCTCAGGCGCGCAAAGTGCAATTACAACCCAATAGTTGTATTATTTATATACGTATAGAGGGCATTTGCTTATGGAAGGGAGCGAAGCTCTGTCCATAAGCGGGTATCGTTTCAAACTACAAATATATGTTTGATAACCTTTTTTTCAAATCTTCATTTTTTAAATGTTTATGTCAATTAGTTTCTAAAGCGTAACTTTTTATTTGAGCAATTACTTCGAACTATTTCTTTCATAGACGCGCAAAATACTAGGATTACCTTTGATTGCTTCAGAAATTTATGATGTCATAACATAAGAACAGTCTTGAACAGGGTGTCAGATAAGAATGTCTGGTACCTCTAGAAAAGAGGGAATGCCGTATTGGGTGAACTTGCTTTCTTGTAGGAGACAAAGTTGCCATTGAGCCCACGTTCCCCTGCCACAAGTGTCGATGCTGCAAGGCTGGGCGTTACAATATCTGCCCTGCTCTTGAAGTCAGTGGGCTGCCAAGCAGGCCTGGTGCTCTGTCAAAATGGTTCGTCCACAGTGCACACTTATGTCACAAGTACGTACACCATCACTCTTACTGAAATTATGATTACAAACACTCAAAACAACACAACACCCACAAATGAACACAACAACGATACAAGGCAATCTGTAGAAAGGTTCCGGTAGCTCATTAGAACGTCCCCCAAGGTCAAGGGTTCAGTCATTTAAAATGGCACTGGTGTAGATCCCTTGATAAGAGCTCAATATAAGGGTAATTTCAGGACAGGTTGGTCCGGTATCAGGGTAATGTGACTTAGTGTGGTATCATGCCACATGTCTACGGCGTAATACCGAAGTGTGGCAGCATTATATCAGTTTCATTAATTAAGACCAAGCCCCTTATGACTGAAACACTGTCCATGGGACGATAGGGTTAAGTAAACATTATAAATATGATAATGGTAATGAAGTTCGATAGAGGGCAACAAAGCAAAGGAGGGTATGTTTGTGGCGGACAAATTAAGACGCTGCATTTCAAACAAAGAAGTCTTTGATTCGGTTTTAAAATTGAATAATTAATGCAACGTTTTAGATGTGATATAAGTATGTCTACTAAAATTATTCTATATTTCAAGACTAAATGAACTGTTGAATAAAGCAATGTGTATTACTGGTGGTATGAAAACGTGTCGCGTTGCTAGGTTACCATATTACTTGTGCATTGAGGAAGAACTATTTGTAGGTGTATGTTTTCCTGATCTTCGGTACAGAATTACATTAGGTAATTGTGAGGGCAATCATAATGCCTATGAAATGTCAAACTTATTTGTGTCTCAATAATTGAACACGTCTTGTTGCTAGGTTACCAGAGAACGTGAGCACCGTGGAAGGGGCATTGGTTGAGCCTTTGTGTGTTTGCGGTCCATGCGTGTAGCCGGGCGGGCATAACACTGGGCAGTAAAGTACTAGTGTGTGGAGCGGGTTAGTAAGAAAAGGCTATATTGAAAATGTTACACGAGCGTTTACATTTATATTTCATATGTATTATATACTCAGTGAGTTTTATGAGTGTGTTTCTTTTGTTTTTCAATTTTGCAAAGTTGATAGCAACATTAAAAAAATGTCAAGTATGAGGATATTATGACACGGTATGACATCATGTCACCTGTATATATTTGTCTCATGTACACACAAAATTCCAAAACAACAAAAAGTACTGTCATTTAAAAACATTCAGTGTATTTTGAAAACTAATACCATTTCCGTCTGTAGAACACCTATGGTGTGCTTAAAGAATAAACCTATGGGTTTTAGGGCCAATCGGACTTCTGTCAATGCTGGCGGCCAAGTCGTGCGGGGCCTCTCTTGTTTGTATCACTGGTGAGTATCGAAAAATGCAAATTATTAAATTTGAATTCATCACTGTTCAAATTCGTTGATCTTTTATTGCATATGTTATGTTAATGATACTAATTATGAAGACGGTTTGATTAAAAACAACAACAAAATAACAGATGAATAGGATTTAACGAGAACTCGCTGAATCGCTAAACATCTTGCAGACGCTTAACAGACAGACGCTATACAGTATCAATCATAAAAGAGATCTGCGACCTAATGACTGGCATGCATTTTTGTTGTTTTTTTTTTTTTTTTGCAATACAGTATATATGCAATTGATATGAGCAATTTTACACATCGCACGTTATCTCTCGGTCACATGATCGTACATGTAACTTAACGAGAGCTTCTTTTAACTTCTTCTTTACCTATATCAGAGTTGCGGATCTCTGCTCTTTTATGAAGTCTTTAGTATAGTACACAGAACAAGTTTAATGGGTTTTTTCTGTCATATTCACAGATATAGTTCAGAAGAGACTGGACTTTGCAAAAAGACTTGGAGCAGAAATTGCCCTCAATGTGGCGTCCAGTGACCCAAAAGACACGGCAAAACAAATTGTTGATGCAATGGGAGAGAATCCAGCAGTAACCATAGAGTGTACAGGAGCACCTGCAAGCGTCAATGCTGCAATATGTGTATGTCAACATGCTGATATATCAAACACCAGTCATACAATCATTTCCTTCATGAGGTCCCTGGGTATATCAAACATATATAGGCATCTAGTCTAGTCTTGCAAAATCATGTAAAAAATGTCCGATTCTTGCAAAGTCACGCTTTATTATTGAAGATAAGCAACAGAACATTACACTATCATTAAAATGATACCTTATGTATTAAATATATTAAAATATGTCGAGAAATAAATATGTTTAATGTTAATTAGCAAAGTACCTGCATGATGATAGCTATGTAAAATGTGTTTTTCGGCTACACTGGTTGAATTCAAATAATTATTTAAAAGAGGTTTAAAAATAAATCAAACTAAAAATAATTCCTTAATTGCAGTATAAAAAATGATTACATATATTTTTATATGGTAACAGTTTCCTCTGTGAATTTTCCATCCTCTTTTACCGTTTTGACCTTATATCCTAACCTGTTTAATAGGTCTATGATTTGAATCAAAAGGAAGGAAATACAAATTAACATCTGCAAAATAATCGATGTATAAAAACTAGTATTTAAAACATACTTTAAATATATAGCCCATGAAATTAAAAAAAAATAAAATAAAATACTTATAACTGCATTGTGTCACATTAAAAACAACCTTATTAATAATTTCATTCTTTTATTTGTGTATGTTATTTTTGATTTAATTTATCATTTTTACAATTTCTTTTGATAAAATAAGATTTCAAAAATATAAAAAAATGTCCTAGCTGGAACAGAGCTCCGGACCCTTGCATAAAACATCTGAGCGATTGAGCTAATTCCAAAACTGCTAAATAAGGGTGCAAATGAGAATATTTATAGGTAATTAACTGTATAAAACAGCAGCGGCACTACACAATTCAAAAGTTCACATTTCACAATTTTACTTCATTAATTACACCAAACGTTCATTTTACGTTTGCATTTAATAAGATATATATTACGCATTACTTATCCTACACATCATGTAATAAACAAACAACCATGTATTATTACAAGCACAATACGATAAACACAATACAATGTCAACTGCCTAGACGGACAAGTAACGACCCAGCAAGCATCGAATATCGGACCGATATCGGACCAATATTGTTTTGTATATCGGACCAATATCGGTTTTCAATATCAGGGCAACATCGTTTTTGCAAAAATGAATGCTATATCGGCCCGATATCTTTTTGAATATCAATCCGACATTGGACCGATATAGGACCAATATCAGTTTGCCAGTATTGGGTGGATATCAATATACCTATATCTGACCGATATAGGTGTGCCTTGATTGGACCTACATACATTTTCCAACAAATGGCCTTGCATAATGAACTTGTGAAGTGGTTGAAAAATTACCAGACAATTTCTTGCTGAAAATAAGTTGGAACATTGATTCAAATCATTGGCAACAGGGTTTATAAGTTAAATTAAAACTTTAATAAAATAAGACTCCAGTGACTTTTTAAAGCAAAAAAAAAATATTGAAAAAAATCAATCATGCACTTGTGTGAGGAAAGTTTAAGAGTAAATGATGAGAACAAAATATATACACACATCTGTAATCAATAATATATTTAATATACAAACAGTAATAATCCATTTAGTGAATAAATAGTCTTTCAAATGGGCCTTGTTTGCAGTATGGCCTCAGTTTGCACATATCACATACGAATGTTGGAATTAAACTCAGTATTCCACTATAGAGCTTAGTGTCTCTTTGTTGATATTTTGTGGATGCACAAAACACACTAAAAATCATCAAAGTCGTCTTTCAGATAATTATGGTGTATCCACTGTTTCCACCATCTCTGGAAAACTTTGGGTTCTGGAGTCAAAAGTGAATGTTGCTTCTACTATGTGACTCCTTCCGGTATTTGGCCCTCTTAAGCCAGTCCTTCAAGGCATCCTCACCTTCAGTGCTGGCGGTTTTTGTTGATACTTTTTTCTGTCCACATTCTGTTCAGGACACAAACAAAAGAGGTTGGTATAAACATCTTATTAGCTGCATCAAACTGACTATACAACACTTTTAATAATTTATTTAAAGGAAAGAAGACATTTTTATTATCTTTTTCATTTAACGAGATAGTAAATTGGTATAGAATTATTGGTTTAGCAGCTTTAATTTGCTTTAAATTTTATAATTACAAAGCTATAGGAGTTGTAATAGCTTAGAAACTCTCTTAACAATGACAACGGTTTATTTCCAATACATGTTTGCTGACATGTGATACTTTCTTTGAATTGACAATTTCTTAGTATTGGTTTGAAAAAAAAATCAACTTACTGTATCGAACGTTATTCAGCATCAAGTTTCCTCTTCTTTCCCGTGAAGGCATATCTCTCTAGCACTTTGCTTGAGATGTTTTCTTTCGGCAGGCGTTTCAATGCAGTTTTGAAGTTATGTCTACACAGCCTGCAAGGTGAAAGGAAAAGTAAACATCAATTCGTGAATATACAAACACTGGCATCCGGCTTATAATCCAATCTGTACTATATCAAGGGCGTGCCTGGGCTTACGCACTAACGCACGTGCGTACAATTGATTTGAAAAATCGAAAGTTTAAAAACGCCAAAAAACGCTATAAAAAACATCGCCTTACCAGGGTAAGGCATATATTTTGCCCTCGTAATTAGATACAGAGAAATTTATTTTGAACGGATTTGCCTAGAACGATATTACAAAAAATATATCTATAAGCACAAACAGGCTAATTTACCGACAACATTAAGGTATATATTTTTTACGGTACGATACTTTCTTGATCAGCTCATATTTCCCCCGCCTTTTTCATTTGTTCTAATAGTTATTAAAAATACATTCAATATCCCAAACCCTGTTAACTCAATGGTTACACATAGCTGAGATCGGACTAGGGCAATGTTCTGTAACATCTGCATGAAGGCTTAGATATTAATTATTTCATTTCTGCCATGATTCATGAAGAAAGTAAACGTAGCTAGGTATGCAACAACATGTATGTAAGATAAACAGTGTTAAGATTAACTATTATATTATTTACTACAAAAACAATTTAAATATTGTATCAACTTACTTGAAAAATGTTGTAATGAATTATATAAGCACTGAAACATCTTTATTGATGTTATGCATGCATACATGAGTCCTTAATTTGTGTTAAAAATATTCGCCTTTGGTATATTATTGGCTAATTAAATGGCTCATGAAAAGAAAAAAAGACATGGCTCCAATTTTTCAAATATGGCTCATCCATTGGTTCCAACAAATCATAGCGCTGAAGGCACTGGAGTTGTGTGTGTCTCAAATTAAAGTATGATCTTGGTCGTGGGCTCTCATGCATTTAGGTTTCACCTTTTTTTTCCGTTTTTTTCGTCTCCAGTATTCTTATTTTTCTTTTTAAATAGTGTCTCTTTTATAAATATTTCTGTCTCCAAATCTTTCTCCTTTTCTTATCTCAGTCCCCTCTATCTCATCCGCGATTCCTTACCCGCTTTCAAAGTAACTAGCGACATTTTTGTCCATTGTCTTCTCTCATTACACGCTTTTTTTTCGACACACGAATAAAGGTAGACTATAGTGAAAGAAAAAATGAAGGTTTTACTAGTAAAAAATGCAAAAGCTATAAAAAAGAAGAGACTTTGAAAAGGGGAGTAGCTTAAGAGTGGATACAGTGAATGAGCTTTTAGTTGAAGAGATAGAGATAGCCGGAGGGGAAAAAGGAGACCATAGAGCAAGGGTATTTAAGATGGAATAGTAAAAAGAAAGAAGAAAGGTAAAATCTGTGCATGAGAGCCCCGACCAGGATCATGCTTTAAGTGAGACCTAAACCGTACAATGGTAAAGGCCGATCGAGTTCGCACCCGGCGAACGTTTAGGGTATGTCTGCATTGTGCAGAAACTTACTTGGGTCTGACTGCCGTCTCACATAATCCACACTTTTATATACCCTAATTGTTATTCTTTCGAACGGGTTTTAAATTGGTTCTATACTTAGATTTATTAGTCTTTTCTGAAAAGGACTGTATTTCTTTAAACATTAATTATTTCACTGAAATATGTTACATACTTTTTACCTTCCAGAAGCATCAAAAAATACAAATAACTAACTCAGTGTTTTCAAAACAGAACTTATTTTAGTATTTATATTTTTTCTAAAGAAAGGGAGTCGTTTTATTAACTAGACAAAGGACGGTGTTATAGGTGTTTTTAAATCGGTTTACAATAAGGCTCCAAAGTTGGCCCAGTGGTAACGACTCTGTCTACAACTCCTCTCAGTATCACTCCACGTGGGTTCGTAGTCGGAGGTGAAAAACAAAATATATATAAAAATGTCTACCAATTTAGTGCTAGATTATAATACCAGACTATTAATTTTATTGACTTTAAAAACTTAATACCATAATCATTTCTGCATTTGAATTATTGGCTTCATTTTTATCGTTTTGAAAAGGACCTACAGTTAATCTATTGAGCTATTATTCAAAATTCATATCTCATTCAAAGTTTTTTTTTTTAACTAAATGATTCAGTATTGAAGCAAACGCTAGAAAGGTTCAATTTCAATCCCGGGGCGTATACTATAGTTTATTTAAACGCAATGTTTCGGACATGTAAACATATTTCGGGTACCCAAAATTTTTTGGACAATAAGTTATCACAAAAGTCAGTATAAGAACGCTTAAAGACGATCGCGACAGTTTCATCTTCTTTTTTTCCCAAACGTTCGAATTTCATGACACATTTATTTTGAAACAAAAAGTACAAACAAACAGTATTTGCTTTAAACTTTATTCTTTCTGATGTAAAAACATTGATTTTTTTTTCTGATTTTTTTTAATGATACTTTTTTGGTACTCTCAGTCCATATACCGAGGTAGTGTTATCCCAATGCTTAGTTAAAAATACTGCGCGTTTTTATCATATTTCATTATGATTTTACAGTTTTTGTATGTACTTATCACCCTTTAAAATGCTCCTACGGCGTTTCCAGGGGCATTTTCCCCGGGGAAGCATGCCCAAAGACCCCACCCTAGCCATGGTGCGTTACCGAAATTGGGTCCAGGCACGCCATTGTATATTCATGTATATGGAGACGAGGTAAACAACTCCCCCAATTGGCCCCTGAATATATGTCAAATTGGATAAGAATGTGTATACAAAATAAAACTCAACAGTGTTTATAAAAAAACAATACAGATTGTGTATCAGTATATGACATGTAGTAGATATCTCCTACACAACAATTTTTATTTCTTTATTTTTTTAAGTTAGGATGCAATCAAATTTACGAAGTGACTGTCGCGAAAACTCATGACTAACAAAAAAAACAACAACTGCCTTATGTAACATACAGCAAGAATAAAATATTAAAATCAAAAGGTCAGGTTTAAATGGTCTTTTGTGTTTATACTTTAAAATGGACTTACCCGGTTTTTAAGAGACCAAAAAATCTGAAGAAAATTCAAACTCAAAGAGCATGGTGGCAGGGGATGCAGTCAAATCAAAACGAGGCTAATATTTGATTTTTTTTTAACTTTTTTTTTTTTAGTTTAAATGTTTAGTTTCAATTAAAACAAATGATATTAAATCAAATAAAAATATTAAAAAGATTTAGCACATTTATCTTCCCACTTATTATATAAAATTGTTTCCTATTTACTTTTTGAACCTACACAAAGGGAGTTACATCCTTTGTGAAAGTAATTTTTGAAAATCAGCCCGATATAGGACCGATATGGGGAAAACGATCGGGAATTTTATATAGACAAATCCTTGTTTATTTACACTTGCACAACAAGATATGTTAGTGCTGTTGATATTTACATTTGGATTCATGATAAAATTTTCTCTTGCTACTGGATCTGCGGTTGGGATATCGGCTGTATATCGGCCCGATGTCGCAAAACTGATATCAGTATACTGATATCGGCACGATATACCCATGCTTGCTGGGTCGATAAGTAGGTCATGACCTCTTTTTAAAAAACATCATTAAAATACAAAATCTGACTAATTAACTAATTATTATATATGATAAATCATACGCGAAACTATTTAAGACAAACACAATTTTGTTCCCCCCCAATCACATAGAAAAATACGGTAACTGAAAATTATTACAATCACAGCTTTAGGTTCGACTGCAATGCCAATTTGCACATGCGCCAACGGAAGTGAAAACCATTTTATTTGGACATACTAATACATATACGGTACTTCTTTCGTTCTTTTTGATGCGTGTAAAATGTCTATCTCTGTAATTTATATGTTAGAGAAATGTACCATGTACTCGTCTGAAAAAAATCTGTTATTGTCTAACATGTCTTATATACTCCATCTTTTATACAAAAATAATTATTAGAACTTGGCTGTCGTTTATATAAATGTATATTGTTATTCCCCTTTCATCAAATCTTGTATATGTTTGTAATACTTTCCTCATACTATATGTTACATACTTGAGAGAATAAAGTTTCGTTTTCCCTTTGTTCTTAATAATAACAGTAATATATGTTATTTTGAATGCCGTCCGAAAAGGGAAGGGAGGCACATAGGCTCGAAGTGTAACCGTTTTAAATGCGAAAAGATTCGCCCATGAAACTTCTAGCCGCTGTGATTTATGTTCGCTATCGTACTGATAGGCAAGTCATTTGTTCCTCTATGTCTACCTGTGCTTACAGGTGTATTCAAATTAACTTACGGGCTATCCAATATATATTTTTTGACAATAGGTATCAATGGTTGACCCGGTTTTTCTAAAAAATACATGACTGGAAAATGCTGTCCATTAAATTGTATTGGAAAAAAATGCAAAAGTGCGTTCTATCACGGCTTCCTGTATTTATGTATTTATTGATTGATTTTTTTTACAGTATTTTGTCATATAGCGACAAGTGGAGGAAGACCCCCAATGCACTGGGCATCCAGGTAGAACCACCGACCTACGCAAGCCAGCTTCCGATGACCTGCGGGACTCGAACCCCACGCGGTGAGGGGCTGAGTGACTTTACCCTCGGACACGGAGGCCCCGTATTTATTGGAACCTTGCGTCCATTTTATTGATTAAATCCATGATTATCTTTTTTTTATGATTAGAGCACCCTGTCCGGAGGCTGTGTTGTCATGATTGGACTGGGCCCAGCGAGATGAGCGTTTCCCGTTTCATGAGCCATATAAGGGAAGTAGACATCCGGGGATTTTTTCTTAACTCGGCTGTTTCCCGGCAGCCAAATTTCGTTGATAGCGTCAGGTATATAAAACTTTCCGCCCATCTACTAGTTACAATTCTTATTCATTTTATTTTCGGTACATTCGGTGTCTTTATTTAAAAATTCTCCCCTAGAGATTTGACCTTTCACCGATTGGAAATTTACTTGAAATAGAATTTGGGGGATATATGATTTTTTGTGGGTTCAACACAGAGTACTGCCATCAGTAATAATAATAATAATAATAATAATAACAATAATAATAAAATATCCTTATTTTTAGAGGATATCAATGGGAATGATTAAAATTATCGAGATTTGAAAATGGCCCGGTGTCACTCAAAAAATTTTCGTTGAGTATGCGTGAAAAATCATTTTGCAATCACGAAAGATAATTTCCAAAAAAAAAAGGAAAAAAAAAATTTTTTTTAAAGGTAGATTTTTTTAAAATTTACCTAGCCCCAAAAAATTTCAAAATTACGTATGAAAAAATGTTAAATAAAAAAATGAAAAATTACAGAAGAATACAGTATAATGAAATTGATTTAGCGTTTGAATAAAAAGTATTGAAAGCATGGTTTGAAAAAATTTCCAAAATAAAGCCCACAAGAAGATTTATTTCTTTAATTTCAGGCAAAATTGCGTGAAGCCGTTGGCCCGCAAAATTTGTTTAAAAGGAAAATTTTAGCGGGCCCTTCCAGCCCCCAAAAATGCAAAAGGGGTCAAGGGGTTTAAAAAGCGATTGGATGAATGTGGACCCTTAAGAGGTGCAGAAATGATATACACATGTATAGTAAAACTAAAAAATTTCGAGGAAAAAAGTGGGAGTTAGCTTTCCCTTGAAAGATTGCGAGGCTGGGGCCAAAGTTATATATTAAGTTTCGTGGAGAAAAATTTTGAGTTTGTGTTTGGGACTTAATATTTTTTGGGGATTTCGGGTGTTTTCGGTTTTTTCTTTGAAAAAACCATCTACGAAATTAAAGAAAATAACCAAAAAAATTAATGTTCCCATAGTATGCAGATTCCTTTGACATCTCCTATATTGGTTATGATATTACGAATGTAGGGAAATTTTTTTAGGAAATTTTATTTGATCCGCAAAAAACTAATTTGTGTTGATTTCATTTGGTTAATCATGTTTTCTTTTGAAGGTTTTTTATAGACGTCTGTTTGTTTTTTGGGGTTTGTTTGTTTGGCAGTGTTCAGTATTTGGGACTTTTTGGTGTGATACCACACCATGTCACATTACCGCACTCAGTTAAATGGTTTTTATTCAATACAAATGTATTCGTAAAACAAAAATGTCAAATAAATAAAATATCAAAGTTTGCTAACACCTCAGCTATTTTCCCGTGCGTTGCATGTTAGCAAGGCTTTAAAGGCATGCTCTTTAAAAATTTTACATTAAAACAAATCTTGCTTTATGCAGAAGTTTTTTTTATGTCCAAACTTACACCATTTAAAAAGAAATACCCCCTTTCGGATCCTAAATTGGGGAAAAATCATAATTAGAAATTTTGGAATTTTGGGGAAAACACCTTAAAATTTTAAAGTCAGCAAAATTCAGAACTTTGATCTTCAATATCTTGTTTTCAAAGGGAATATTTGAAGGATATTTGGCGATTTTGGCCTGTTAGGTCATTTTTTCTTTATTGGTCACAAGTTTTAAACTTCCATTTAAAAATGAAAATTTTTGCAAAAAACACACACACCACACACACACTTTTGTAATTTTGCAAATAATGACGGAATTGGCTAAATCGTTGTAACTCATTTTTGAGTTCTTTTCTTTTTTTGACAAAAATATGCGTAAAAATTTATTGTCAGCTAACGCTTTTTTTCAGGTTTTCATTCTTACTTCAACATGTAACTCAGGGGGAAAAAAAGCGGGTGGTGCTTGCAAACTTTGAGTAGTGAATTTAAATCTTATATAGCATGCTACGATTTTAAACAACGGTATATAAAATATAATCAAAAATCCTTTGTCTTTTTTGTTTTTTCTTTTTCCCCTATAAGGCAGTTTTGTCAATTGCAACAAGTTTGCTGCTGCCTAACATTTTCATTCTATTTACAAAAGTGATTAAAAGTTGAAAAAAACCTATATTTACAGTTGGGTTTTTAAAAAAATAGAATGGGTTTCAATTCGAGGTTTCGGGTTGAAATTTTGATTTTATTAGCATTAAAAAAATTCACGAGGTGGGCTTATTTGTCATTTCCCCCCCGGTTAAAAAACCATAAACCCAACTTTTGTTACTCCCTTATCCCGGGGTCATCCGCATAAAAAGAATTTTGGGGGTGGTTTTAGTCCCCCGCAGTATTTTAGTCATTTTTAGGGACATATTAGTGCTGTCCACTGCAGTATAACGCTGGAAAAAAAGTGATCGATACCACATATAGTCAGTTGACCCTTAAACGGGCCAACCATCATAAAAAATTTGTTTATATTGAGCGAAAAACAAGACGCTATCCGTACCCTTTTTAAGACATTTGTTGTCAAGAAAGGGGATCGGACCCTCCCCCCCCAGCCGGGGGGGACGCTCTAAACCCCCAGTACTGGGCCAGTCTGACTTGATGTGGTATTAGCTTTTTCCCAAAAGTTTACAATCACCCATTGAAGGACAATAAAGGGAATACATTTGTAAATTGTAAAAGATTTTTTGCCAATGATTTCAGAAAATTTTAAATGTAGCTAAAAAAAAATATACCAATAATTTACTGTGAAAAAATTAATCTTCGGTGGACATAACTTTCGCGATTTCTGGGGGTTTTTTTCCCCACGATTTTTAAATCTACAGGGAAAAAAAACAACAACAACAAAAAACAACAACAAAAACAGTTCTTTTATAAACTTACGTTTTCTGGAACATAGACCCACGAAAAAATGTCCCCACAAATTTTCCCTCAGGTACATAATTAACGAAATTTAATGCACAAAAATTTTAAATGGTTTTCAGTATGTTTTAAATCCAATCAAAAGACTCGTGATAATTTAAAACATTCTGGTTCCCAAATAAAGATGGCTACCGAGCCAAAATAATTTTAAACGACATTCCTCCGAAATCGTGAGTAGTTTTTTATGAATTTTAAGGAATGATCCTAGGTGGTAAGAGAAAAAAAAGAAAAATCATTCCGATCCCCCAACCCAAGATGGCCCCCGAGCAAAAAATAAAAAAAATTTTAAACGCATTCCTAAACGGCCAAGCGTTTTAATGTTTCAACGGAATGATCATTGGGTGTATTCAAAAAAATAGTTAAATCTTTCCCAGTCCGCCAACCGGATGGCCGCCGGAGCTAAAAATAAAATAATCTTTAAACGACCTCCGCCTAAATTGCTGAGCAGTTTTTGAAAAAATTTTACGGAAATGTCCTTAGGTGGTACGGAAAAACTAGCAAAAACTTCCCGATCCGCCAACCAAGATGGCCACCAGAACTAAAAATAAAAAAAAATTTAAATTACTTTAAAAATTTTTATGTTTTTTCTTTTCCTTATTTAAAGCATTTCTCTCTAGCAGTTGAATTCCGTGAGCGTTTAGGGCCATATGGCCCTTTGTTTCCACATCAGTCTATGAAATTCATGTGACCCTGGGGTGGGAAAATTTTGCCCGGGGGCCTGATTTAAGAAACCTGGTAGGGTCCACTGGCAATGTTACACCCCAAAATCTAGGCTCTAGGCCTTGCAGTTTTGTAGAAAAAATTTTTCAAATTTGGCTTTTTTAAAAATCTTTTTTTTAAGCTCTGTGACCTACTTTTTCAAAAAACAAAATAATTTGAAAAAATCTTGACAGGGGCTCAAAAGGATGATTCCTGTGAAGTTTGGTAAAAATCCTTCAGTGGTTTAGGAAAAGATGCTTTTTGATGGATATTGTTGAAGGGGGGCGCACGGCGGAGTCGTCTGCCAAACAAAAAGGATCAGAACAGTCACCAGGGAAAAACGTTGTGCTCGGTCAGCAAAAAAAACACACAACATAAGAAAAAATAAATAAGTCTCCAACTTTGTTTGGGAGATTTAAATTTTCGGCAGTCAATATTTAAAGGGCCCCTTTTCACGGATCAATTTTTTTGAAATGATCGTTAATATTCTGGCCTTTTGGCTCCATAGAAAAAGATGTTTCCCTTTTTTTTTTTTTTCTTACAGAGCTTTTAGGAAACCCCCCTAGTGGCCTCAAATTTAAAAAGATCAACTTTATTTAGCAATTATGGAAAAGTCATGAGGGCCCATTTGTGCAAAAAGAAATAAAATTCTGGCTTTGGCTTCATAAAAATTTTTTTTTTTTTTTTAAATTTTCTATATAGAGAAAAAGGAAAATAGGAAAACCCCAGGGGCCTCTTTTCTCGGGGGATCAACTTTATAATAGCAATTATGGTAAAAAATAATGTGGTGACCGTTGTGCAAAAAAAAATTTAAATTTTTTTCCCACGGGTTTACAGAAAAATTTTGAAATTTTTGATAAAGAGTTATATAAATTTTAAAACGATTCAAGTCATTGATTTTACCTGGTTTCAGATTCAAGTTTCGATACAAAAAAAGTTATTTGAAAAAAAAATATGCCCCCATTGATGTAAAAAGAAAAATGATAAAAGAATACAGGCTTATGCTAAACCCCTTTCCCTTTAAAGTGATTATCCCGCTGTGACGTTTCAAGTTTTAGCTTTGATCTTTGTGAGTTATGTTCTGGCAAAAATTAAGTATGGTATGAAAAATTAATAAATGCAAAACTCCAAATTATGATGTGCAGACACATTTCCCCCTCGAGATCTATCCACTGGAAATTTTTAAGTTAATAGCTTTGAACTTTTTTTGTTATGCTTCTGACAAAAAAAATTTAATATGAAAATTTTAAACCAAGGGGAAAAATCCAAAATTGATGTGTGAGTTACGTTCTTGAACGAGACACTTTTCCTCTTGAGATCTATCCAGCTGTAAAATTTCAAGATAATAGCTTTGATCTTTTGGGATTGTCTGGACAAAAAAATAAGTAAATAATTACATGAAAGTCATCATTTAAAAGCTTGCTTAGGGTTTTTCCCCCTGTGTGAATTAAAAAAATGCTTTTAAAGGTAATCACTTAAGGTCATATAAAATTTAAAATAAATCCTGGAAATTGTTTGAAATTCATTTTATTATGGAGATACCCTGATCATGCCGTTGGTTGCAAAGGATCCAGTGCCAAAATCTTGTATGTTACCAAGGCTTTCTCTTAGATTAAATTTCCCCCCAAATTTAAATTTTGAGAAGAGTCAAGTCTAAAAAATTTTATTTGCAAAACTATAAACATCCAAAAAAAGAAGTAATGGGTGACTTTTGACTTTTTTTCTACCCCAGCTGATGCTAATTGTGTACGGTATGGTTTAGGTTAGATTTGTTATGTCTGGGTTTAGGTAAAAATGGGGCGGCCATGGGGCAGGATTGAAACTAAAATGTTAAAAAGTGGGTTTATATAGTCCGGATATTTGTTTATGTGGGTTTAAATGTCTTAAAGAACTGAAATGTATTCTTATTTTTAAATTTTTATTATTGCCTACGATAAAAAACTGAAAACGAGTTCATTTAAAAAGTGACCGTTTCAGATATTTAAAACTCCGTTTCGATTTTGGTGGTTATTTCCACAAATTTTTCCCTATGATTCTTAGTTTAACCTGAAAACCCGAAACTGGGTATATCGGCCCATTCGTAATGATATCAGTTTGCGAACGGGCCCCATTCAGCCTTATCCCAACCTGCAGATCCAGTAGATAGAGTAAATTGTATTAAACCCCAATGTAAATATCAACGCACTATGCATATTTGTTGTGCAAGTTAAAAAAAAAAGGTTTGTCTATATAAAATTCAGATCTTTCCCCACTACGGTCTATTCGGGTGTATAAAAAATTTACTTTCACAAGGATGTAACTCCCTTGGAGTGTGGGTTTCAAAAAAAAAAGGGAAAACAATTTTTATTAATAAGTGGGAAGATAAATGTGCAAAATCTTTCTATATTTTTTTTTGTTTAAAATATCATTTTTTTTAATTGAAACTAAACATTTAAACAAAAAAAAAAATTGTTAAAAAAACAAATATTAGCCTGTTTTGTTTTGACTGCATTCCCATGCCCCATGCTCTTTGAGTTTGAATTTTCTTCAGATGTTTGGTCTTTTAAAACCCCGGGTTAAGTCCTTTTAAACGTTAAACACAAATGCCTTTTAAACCTGCCTTAAAAAATTTGTTTTAATATTTTATTCTTCATGTATGTTAGCATAAGGCTTTTTTTATTTTGGTTATGTCATGGGTTTTCGCGACAGTACTTCGTAAAATTTTGATTGCATCCTAATTTAAAGAAAATAAAAAATAAAACTTGTTGTGTATGAGAATCGTCTACTGTTCTTACTGTAACAATCTTGATTTTTTTTTTTTTAAAAAACACTGTTGAGTTTTATTTTGTATACCATTCTACCCAAAATTTGCAATATTCGGGCCAATTGAGGGAGTTGTTTCCCTGTCTCCATAGTCATGAATATACAATGGGGCCCGGGACCCAATTTCGGTATACGCCCCATGGCTAGGGTGGGTCTTTGGGCATGTTTCCCCGGGGGAAAAATGCCCTTGGAACGCCGTAGGGCATTTTAAAGGGTGAAAAGTACAACAAAAACTGAAAAAAATCTAATAAAATATGATAAAAACGCCAGTTTTTTAACTAATGATTAGGAAACATACCTGGGGTTTGGATGAGAGTCCAAAAGGTATTCATTGAAAAAAAAAAAAAAAAATCAATGTTTTTCTCAGAAAGAATAAAGTTTAAAACAATATTTTTGTTTGTACTTTTTTTTTCAAAATAACGGTGTCATGAAATTCAAAACGTTTGGGAAAAAAAGAAAGATAAAAATTTTCGCGATCGTCTTTAAGGTTCTTATACTGAATTGTGAAATTATTATCCAAAAAAATTTGGGGTCCCCAAAATTTTTTACATGCCGAAACATTGCGTTATAAATTGTATCCCCGGGTTTAAAATTTGAACCTTTCTAGCTTTTTTTAAACTGAATCTTATTTAAAAAAAAAAAAAACTTTGAAGAGTATGAATCTTGAATAATACCCTTTTTGATTAACTGTAGGCCTTTTCAAACGATTTAAAAAAAGAAGCCAATAAATTTAAATGCAGAAATGATTTGGTTTTAAGTTTTTTAAAATAATAAAAATTTAAAAGCTGGTTTATAATCTAGCACTAAATTGGTAGACTTTTTTTTTCACCCCCGGTTACGAACCCACGTGGGTGATACTGAGAGGGGTTTTTAGACGAGTCGTTACCCTGGGGCCCAAATTTGGGCCTTTTTGTAAACCGATTTAAAAAACCTATAAAAAACTGTCCTTTGTCTTTAATAAAACGACTCCCTTTTTTAGAAAAATTTAAATACTAAAATAAACTCTGTTTTGAAAAACTGAGTTGTTATTTGTTTTTGTTGGCTTCTGGAAGGTAAAAAAAACTTAGAATGTAAATATTTCAGTGAAATAAATTAAAGTTCAAAGAAAAAGTCTTTTTTAGAAAAAAAATAAAAAAATCTAAATATAAAACCAATTTAAAACCCGGTCGAAAAATATTACATTTTTGGGTATATAAGTTTTGGGTTATGTGGAGGCAGTAGACCCAAATAAAAAATTTTTTTACAATGCGACATACCCTAACGTTGCCCGGGGGCGAAACCCACGGCCTTTACCATTGTCGGTTTAGGTCTCACAAAAGCATGTCCTGGTCGTGGGCTCTCATGCACAGATTTTCCTTTCTTTTTTTTTTTTTATTCCTCTTAAAAACCCTTGCTCTAGGCTCCCCTTTTTCCCCTCTCCCGGGTATCTCATCTCTTCAATAAAAGCTACATTACTGTATCCCGCTCTTAAGTACCCCCCCCTTTTTAAAGCTCTTCCCCTTTTTTAGCTCTTGCATTTCTTTATAGTAAAACCCCCTTTTTCTTTCACTATGTCTACCTTTTTCGTGTGTCGAAAAAAAACGGTAAAAGGAGAAGACAAAAAAAGCGTAGTTACTTTTAAAAGCGGGGTAAGGAATTTTGCGGATGAGATGAGTGACCGAGATAAAAAAGGAGAAAGTTTTGGGACAAAAATATTTTAAAAGAGACCATATAAAAAGAAAAATAAAAATATGGGACAAAAATTTTAAAAGAGAAAAAAAAATTTTAAACCTAAAGCATGAGACCCCCCGCCAAGATCATGCTTTAATTTGAGAAACCCCCTCTCCCCGTGCCCTTTAGCGCTATGATTTGTTGGAACCAATGGATGACCAAAATTTGAAAATTGGGCCTGTTTTTTTTTTTTTTTTCATGAGCCTTTTAAAATTGTCAAATTTTAAACAAAAACGCGAATTTTTAACACAAATTTAAAGGATAATCGCTGCATAACAACAAAAAAGATGTTTCAGTGCTTATTTTTTCATAACAATTTTTTCAATAAGTTATACATTTTTAAAAATTGTTTTTTAGAAAATAATATAATAGTTATATTTTAAAAACTGTTCATGTTATACATGTTGTTGCATACCTGCTCGTTTACTTTCTTCATGAATCATGGCAGAAATGAAATAATTAAATATCAAACCCTTCAGAGATGTTACAGAACATTCCCCTAGTCCGATCTAGCTAAGTGAACCCATTGAGTTAAAAGGTTGGCAATTGATGTTTTTTTAATTACTTAGAACACATAAAAAAGGCGGGGAAATAGGCTGATCAAGAAAGTATGTCCGTAAAATTATCCCTTAAGTTTGGGTTTAAATTAGCCGTTTGGTTTATAGATTGATTTTTGTAATATCGTTCTAGGCAAACCCGTTAAAAAATAAAATTTCCTGATTAATTAGGGGGGGGAAAAATTATGCCTTACCCGGAAAAAGGGATTTTTTTTTTATAGCGTTTTTTTTTGGCTTTTTTAAAAAATTTCGATTTTCCGTCCATGATTAGGTCAGATTGGATTATAAGCGGTGCCAGGTTTGTATATTCACAAATTTATGTTTATTTTCCTTTCACCTTGCGGCTGTGTGGACAAAACTTCAAAACTGCATTAAAACGCCTGCCGAAAAAAAAAACTCTCAAGCAAAGTGCTAGGAGAATCCTTTCACGGGAAAGAAGAGGAAACTTGTGCTGAATAACGTTCGTCAGAAATTTGATTTTTTTTTCAAACCAATACTAAGAAATTGTCAATTAAAGAAAGTATCAATGTCAGCAAACTGTATTTGAAATAAACCATTGTCATTGTAAGAGAGTTTCTGAGCTATTACAACCCCTATAGTTTGAGCAAATTAAAGCTGTAAACCAATAATTTATACCAATTTACTACCCGTTAAATGAAAAAAAAAATAAAAATGTCTTTTTCCTTTGAAAAAAAATTATTTGGGTTAGTCGTTTGTGCAGCAAATAAGAGTTTTATAAACCCTCTTTTTTTGTGTCCTGAACGAATGTGGAAAAAAAAAAGTATAAACAAAAACCCAGCATGAAGGTGAGGATGCCTTAAGGGGTGGTTAAGGGGGGGCCCAAAAACCGGGAAGGGTACATGTAGAAAAAACTTCACTTTGCTCCAGAACCCCAAAATTTTCCAGAGATGGGGGAAAAAAGTGGATTCCCATAATTATCTAAAAGACGATTTTTATTTCTAGTGTGTTTTGTGCATCCACAAAAAATCAAAAAAGAGACACTAGTCTTGTGGAATGGGTTTAATTCCAACATTCGTATGTGATATGTGCAAATGAGGCCATACTGCAAAAAAGGCCCATTTAAAAGACTATTTTTTCACTAATGGATTATTCTGTTTGTATATTAAATAATTTTTTTGATTACGATGTGGTTTATTTTGTTCTCATATTTTTCTCTTAAAAATTTCCTCACACAAATGCATGATTGATTTTTTTAAATTTTTTTTCTTTGCTTTAAAAGCACTGGATCTTATTTTATTAAAATTTAATTTAACTTATAAACTCTGTTGCCAATGTTTGAATCAATGTTCAATATTTTTAGCAAGAAATTGTCTGGTAATTTGTCAACCACTTCACAATTTCATTATGTAAGGCCATTTGTTGGGAAAGTATGTAGGTCCAACAAGGACACCTATTCGGTCAGATATAGGATTTGTTATCCCCCAATAGGCAAACTGATATTGGCCATATCGGTCCAAAGTCGGATTGATATTCAAAAAAATATGGGCCGATATAGCATTCCTTTGCAAAAAAAGAGTTGCCCCGATATTTAAAAACCCATATTGGTCCGATATACAAAAAAATATTTGGGCGATATCGGGCCGAATTCGTGCTTTCTGGGTTGGTTTTTCATTTTTTGTGATAAATAAAAAGACTCTGTTAAATAAATGATCATTTTTCATTTCACTTAAATGCACTGAAAAACAAAATTAACAAATCTTAGTCGTTCCGGGCGTGTTTTTCTTGTGAGTAAAAACTACCCCGGGGATGGGTTCGACTGGTACCGGCTTGAGGGTTTTCGAAATACTAAAAGGGGCTTTGTTAATTTAGTAGATGGAGTATTTATTTAAAAAATTGGGTTTGAAAATATCTCTAACACCAAAAAAACAGTTCACAGTTTTATTTGTTTTTATATAAAGATGGTTGCGATATTTTGGGTTTTATATCCCCAAAAAATGACAATGTGTAATAAAAATATATTTTTGATACAATACAATGAAACTAACTTCAAATTTTGTTACACAAATAAATCTACTTGAAATTTGATTATTCGATTAAAGTATGAGGTAAAATCAAAGGTTTTTGCCCAATGACAAATATTGACAAAAATTGCAATACCAAAATTTTACCCCAAAAACAATAATTACCAATATTCTCCCCATGATTTATAAAATTAAAAACAAAGTACTGCCTTTTCCCCAACGATTACCAAAAATACCAAAAGCTACCCCGTGGGTAAACTATGTCGACTAGGTTTTACTGATCGGTTTTAAAATGGGTTTATAAAGTTGGAAAAAGATTTTGAATAGTGCCAAAATTAGCCAACTAGTTTTATTATAAAAAAGTTTAAGAAAATACAATTTCTACTAAAATATTTAATTTTTTGGTTATATTGTAATGGGGCTCTTTTTATACTTTTTTCCAAGCAAAGAGGACCATTCTTCCTATTGTGGTCCCTTTCCCTTTTTTTGGAAGATCACTGTTTATACAGTCTGGAGTTAAACTACTCGTTCAAAATACGCGCCGCCAACTTTTATGTAAGGTATGAATATAAGCGCGTGGCTCGACGTCATCCTTATTCAAAAAGTTAAATATAGGGAAAAAAAACCGGTATTCCAAACAAACAAAAGGGATTTTCAATGAAGAAAAAAAAGTAATACAAATGAAAAATTATACAAAATGGTGACGTGGAAAAGAAAGTGAAATGTCAAAATACAAATAAGGCAAAATTCAGGGTCAAAGTGCACAATGGGAAATTATATTAGCAATAGAGTGGTACATTCTTTTTATCATAAAACATCTGGTTTTCAATATATTATGCCATTTCTCTTTGGGAAAAAGGTAAGTACTGTTTGTTTAACAAAAAGTTGTTTTTGGGGAAAAAAGTTACTGATTTATGAAAAAAATAAAATGAGAGGTTTAACATAGTATAATACAAAATATCATTTACTAGCTTTGTTAATGTATGAAAGTAAGCTTCCCGGCATTAAAATTACTATATTGTTTTGAACCGAAATGTCCTGTTATCTTTTCAGTATACTTGCTGTTTTTGTATTATTTATTAAATACAACAAATTTTTTTAAAATTTAAGTTAAACTTTCCAGGTAATTGAATAATACAACAATGTTATACTTTCACTTATGCAAATTATATAAATATTCCTAAAATTTTTTCCCCCTTTTTCAAGAAAAATGCAATTTTATTCAGTATTAAACTAGAGATGTGTGTAAATATGCTTCAAATTACAGTTTGTTTTATCCCCTTTAAGAATTTTTTTCACATTAAAACTTTTAAAAATTCGTGTTTAATAGCTTAAAACTTGATTTTTTTGCGGGGAAAAAATTTCCGGAAAGCTTTTAAGAAACTGAAAAACACTTCCTGCAATATTTCAGATGTTCCTTTGTGCATTAAGTGGAACACTGACTTGCTCCAAAAAATAAAGACTTACTGCATATTGGATTACAAACCCTGCTATATACAAAAAAAAAGTCCAGATCGCAGAAATATTTTCCCTTGGAAAATTGAGAAGGTTAAAAGCGTGTGTTAGTGTGATATATGAAGATATTTTTTTTAAAAAAAAAAGTGACCAATTATAAAAATCCACTAGCTATCCAGTTCTTTACTTTTTATGCCTTTTTTTTACATAAGTCAAGCAGCTGCTTATCTGGATACCTATTTAAAATATGTGACAAAAAAGACTCATGTTATGTGTGTATTTTCCAACAGGACAAGAAGTAATAAAAGCAACAATTGATGATCTAAGAAGATAATCCGAATAAGATTAGTTTTGACTTCCTCAGTAGCAGGAATGGGATTTGACCCCCCCAAATGTGGTGAGAATTATACATGCAAAGCCTCCCCCCAATATTCCTATTTACAAGAAATTGGGAAGGGAGGCAGAAAAGGGGCCCAAAATAGTACAGCTCTTTTACTTAACAAAAGGGACACGGAAAAAAAATTTCCAGGGATCCAAAATGACATGTTGGTATTGTTTCCCAATAATAAGGTCTACGCGAAAAATTTTGAAAACATTTGCATTTATAAAACATTGACTTCCTGCAGAAAAATGTTGTTCATTTTTTTTGAACAAGGATATGTCAAATTTAGATGAGGCTAATCATTTTATGATTTAAAAGTTTATCCCTAAATTACAAAGGATTAATTATTTGTACATTAACAATAAGAAGTCTCATTAAAGATTCATTTATAAAAATTTAAAATTCATTCAACCCCAATACGCTACATTAGCATGAGCTATCATCCCCATAATTTTACATTCATTCATCATCATCCATCCAAACATCATTTTCTCCAACAACAACAACAAAAAACAACATCTCATCATATACCACAACCACCCTCCCCAAATTTAAAATCAAGTATAATCTCATCTATTTTAGTGAATAATCAATAAATCATCATTAATATCATTTTCTTTATCATCAATGATTATCGATTTCAAACACGTTTAACAGTAATTGGCATCATTGTAATGAAAAAATCATCACCCTCAATGTTTTTGACTTAAACTTTGTAGTCTCTGTTCTTTGTTGCCCTAAAAGACTCTAATTTGTTTGAAACACAAATAGGTTTTCAACTGTTTACAATAATGAATTACAGACGGATAAACTTTGTCTATTTGCATGTGTGTTAAAAAACGTAATGGGCTTGTCATATATGAAACCCCAATGGGGGCATAGTGGGGTAGGTAGGAGCCGAATGTTTTTGTTCAAGCCATTTTTTTAAGATTGTATATGATTTTCAAGCTGCTAAGATTTGTTGCGCTTTCCAAGATGTAGTGATATTATAACCACTTATTTAATGAGTAAAATATTATTAGATTGTACTGTAATAAATAGAGTCTGATATAAAATAGTTTATGTATCCAAACACATCAGTTTTTTTACCAGTGGAAAAATTTCTAGCATAAAAATGATCTGTAATGGAATGAGTTTTTTTCCAAAAAATTATTTAAAAGTCCAGACGTTTTTCTTTTTATGTTTAAAATTTAATGACTGTTGAACCTTTTTAAAATAGATGAAATACTGTTTTTAAATATAAATTTTTGATATTTTTACAATTAACGCTTAACTTTTAATTTAAAAGGTTCATGTAAGGTCATTTTCAATCCCTTTAAAAATGTTTATAAATTAAAAAAAAATGTAAAATTTTTCTCAGAAAAGTTAACAATTAAAATGAACCCAAAATATATATTTAAAAAAATTTAAAAAGATGCTTGTTTTTCTTTTCTTTTTTTTTTTTTTTTTGCCCAGAAGTAAGTATCCATTTAATGGAACAAACATACAATTTACTTCAATTTTGGTTTATATGACATCCATAATTTACTTGGGCAACTCAGAACATGCATCCCCTGGGCCCAAAGATAAATTAAAAAAGGATGCAAAAAAATGCATAAATAATTATTAATTAATTACAACTTTTTTTCTTTGTAAAATAGTATTCACAGTTTATCATCTCTAAATATAACATTTTTACATGAATCGTTAAAAGTTCAAAAACTAATATCCATAAAAATACAATTTTCATTATTTTTTTTCAAAAATGACAATTAACTATAGAGTGGGGACTTATCTCAAAATGTACAACAGATTAAACACTAAGTGATAAGTCTTTTTACAAATATCCCCCTAAGATAATTAAAAAAATATAATTAGTTGTGCAAAATGACTGCCGTTTTATCCCTATCTTTCTGTTTTGATTTAACTGTCATCCCCCCCAATTTCCTCGCAATTTCCTTTGCATTACAGTGGTTTGTCCATAATAAAGTCTTAAAAAAACCTGTTGACCCGTATTTGAAATCTTCATTATTAATTTCATTATTGATGAACTAGAATATTGGGAGTTTTCCCCTTCGTTTTTAGAAAAGGTTTCAGCTCACGCAAGGATGCACTAATTAATTGTTCACTTTTCTCCCTTTGGAATGTGGTGTTTTGTTCCGATTTCTTTAATTTTATGATAAATCAATATTATCAAAAAAAGAGAAAAGTACCATTCACAAAATTTGACGCCCCCGGTGGGTTAGTGGTTAGAGTGTAGCCTCGGAAGCAAGAGGCGTTGGTTCGATCCGGCGAAACACCCCAAAGCGTAAAAAGGTACTGTTTGGCCCTTGTTTGGTGCGCAGCAAAAAATGGTAGTTCCAGGCTGGTTGACGTAGTGTCAGGATAATTGACTCAGTGTGGTATAAGCCCATGTATAGGGCATGATACTGCGGTGTGGCAGCATTAAAAATCTGTCCAAGCAGACATTGTCTCAAAATGACTAAAATACTATAAAATGGGATGTTAAACACAACAAAAAACAAATATTACACAGTAAAAACAGAAATTGTTTTAAGCTTTGAAAAAGTGCAGTCAAAGAAAATTTTTAATTTTTCTAATTTACAAAGTTAACACTACCCTTTTTCTTTTTAAATTTTGTCAATCAACTTAAAAGAACTATTAAAAAAAATATGTAAATAATTCCGAACTTTTGACAGCAGAAAGTGCTAGTAATGTAAATTTAATGTCAATTTATGATGAATCAAAGTTTAAAAATTTCCCCTATAGCTTTCTTCAATACACATTAGATTTTTAAATTTTAAAACTCTCAACTTTAATATTTATGGTGTAAAAAGAAAAATTTCGGGTTTGAAAATTTTCCTCCACAAATTTCAAAATAGTGATCATTTATTTCACCTTCTATATCCACTGTTTCCGGGTGGGGTGTTTTGCAATTAGGGGATTTTTTCAAAAAGGGTTTTTCAGTATTTTGAAACGTATTCTGGTCAAATTGACACTTGAAGCAGACAAAGGGGCAATTGGAACTAAGGGGACTGAAATCGACCCATTGATGCCTCTGCATTTTGGGAAGGTAGATAACAATGGTAAAGTCTCCCTTTTTTTAATTTTTTATTTTTCTAGAAGCTGGTTTTTTCAGTTTAAATTTGGGGTTAAAGGACTACTTGACATGCGTTTAAAACGCTGTGGGGATTCCTTGTTTGCAAATTTCAGATATTTTTTCATTTAAAACTTAACATAATTGTAGGTTTTTCCCTTTTTACAAAACAAAAACCCACAAAAACCAAAATCTCTTTATTTTGAACTTTTTCCCAAAATTTTCACGTATAAAATGATATTGTTTAATAAAACCCTGCGAGTTTTTCCATCTAAAATTGAACTTTCGGGTTTCTAAAATGCAATTT
>CM037792.1:50534742-50584742 GCA_021229015.1 Solen grandis | reverse complement strand
TGAATTAAGGTATTACATAGAATACAATGATAATTACACAAGCAAAACAACATTTATCATACAGTTACTCATTGTGATAAAACAATTACATGATAATATCTCTGTCTTTGGTTATTTCAAAATAACCCAATGATTCACTATACACAATGCAAGCTATTGTTTCGCTTAATGCTGTTCCAAATTGAACTTCTAGTTTAACATTCCCTGTTTGAATCAACGGAATAAATTCGTTAAAATATGGGTTTAAGTCGAAGGCAAACAGAGTTGATCCTCTAACAAATTGTTCTCTGGTAATACTGATACCCTCGTTTTGGTTCCATTTGTTTGCTAAAACAAACAGATTGGTGTATGCTCTGACAATGCTTGTACCTTCGTTAAAGTCTAACTTTAACGGATTACCCATTACAGGTATACCATCTGCATACAAACATATAGATGTAATATTACAGTTAAAAAAGTCGAATGGGTTTAATTCATAATTGCCAGATGAACTGGTTGACTTCACGAACCCAACCACAACTTTATCGGGTTTTTGTCCTTGATATAGGTTATCCCAGTGGAATGTTGTACTACCAGAGGGAATACTCTGTATGCGTGTTTCTGATTTAGGATAAAAATATTTCGCGTTTGTATGTTGTAACATTTCATTATGGGCATAAAGCACTGAAGGACTAACAGACACTTTTCTTGCGAGTAACATGATATCAAGAATGTCAATCTTGTAAGCAGGTGTTGCTTCCCCTGAGAGAAGGCAGAAAGCTGGCGATGATCTATACAATTTAAGTTTTACATCCACTTGATTTAATATGTAACGTGGTATTTGGAAAAAGTCATGAAATAACGGTCCTTGCAAATCCAATATTTTTGACTTTGCTATGAATTGAGCTCTCACTGTCAGTCCGTTGTTTGCACCTGCTGGGTTGGGGTCCTCTGGATGATCGTGATCATCTGGGTAAAATACCTGTGTATTGGTTTGTGTTGATGTAGTGGAAGGATCTAAATTCATCAATGTTTTGATCATAGCCGTGTAAGGGTTGTTGTTACATGTCACTGATGTTTTGTTTTGTAAAGTAACCTCTGAAGACGAAAACAAAGACTGTAGAAACAGGTTAACAGGACCAGTTTTTTCATTTGCTTCAAGAGGTTTCCCATCTGCTTTCACCACTTTTAATCTCACATAAAGTTGAGACCCCTTCAAATCGATGTATTCGATTGAATTGCTAGAGTTTATTCTAAATTCGATTGGGCTTCCATCTGTTACTTGAGATGATGGTCGAATTTCTTGGTATGTGACATTGTTTACAGCTACTTGTGTTGGTGGGAGATCGAATAACTGTAAACCCATAGGAATTCCCTCATGAAAAGCTTCATTGTTTAACACTGACATATTTATCCAAATATATCTTTCAGGTGGTTCCTTTTACTTGTGATTTTTTTAGGAGTGGTTCTTTTAGCTTTTTTTCACAATTTTTGAGAGTTTTGTCTTAGCTTTTTGTCCAGTTTTTCCACCTTTTTTCTTTTGTTTCGTTTTATATTTCCTCTGTCTCTGTTTAGTTGTCTGTACACGTTTAGGTTTACTTGTCCGTTTCGATCTGTACTTGTTAGTAGCTGATGTCGTAATGATTGAAGTAGATGGTGTGTCTGTATTTATACGTTCTATCTCCGATTTCGCTCTATCCACCACACTTTGAACTGGTGAACTTAGCTTTATGGTGGAATTATTCATTTTCAAAGTATCTGATGGTTTTTTCTCAAAATATTTCACCCATTTTTTGGGGTCAGGTACATACAACGCAGAATTCATGTTTGTCTTACAAACTGTAATGTCAGCAACACAGGTTCTTGTAGAAATGAAGCATTTTGATCTTTCATATCCTTTATATAGATTTCGAATTCTACTAGCTCTTTTTCTTTCAACGGTAAATATATGGGTGTATCAAAACTGGAGCTCCAGCGATTACTTTTAGTTTGTGTTAAACGTCGTTAAACTGGAACTTTCTTTCCTTCCACAATACTTTCACCACAAATATTTGAAAATATGAACATAGTTTGGCTCGAACTGTTTCGTACCTTTGAAGCTGAGGCTTGAAATTCTATCAATGCCACTTTCCATTTTCCTTCAAATATCAGTGGTGATTTTAAATGTACTTTAAAATGCCAGGGTTTATTGTTGGGAAAATAGTCATTACTTTCGTCACTCTTTATATACACTATCATGTTTCTTTGACTTCTTCGCCTGAAACCCAGGAATTGAATGAGGATGGGAAACCATCCCACGATACGAAATACTCCAGTTTTCCAGCACGTTTTCTTTTCCTTAAAATTTTATCAATAAACCATAAACTGTTTTCGTCTTTTTCTACTTTTTGTAGCTCTGTATTATAAAATAATCCAGAAATCACCTCGTTGTTTAAGTCTTTCACCGCATACATGGGAATTCCATCTTTATATTGTCTATGATTTATTTTGAATACTTCTCTAGTAAATTGTTCATGATAGGATCTTTGAAAGGGATGTTTTATATGAGAAATACGAACCAGATCTCCTTTCTTGAATTGAAATGGTACTTTTCTTTGGATTTTTTCGGGGATCTTAGGTACATGTAATAAAATAAATCAGCCTCATTTTGTTTGTTAACATCTTTCGGTGCTGTGTTGTATAAACTCCTATGCGGATGATTAACTTGTCATCCATCTGTACAACATGACTTTCATTGTTTTCTGTACACGTTCAACATAATTCGCTTTAGGAATATTCTGCGTAGTAAAATAATACACATTGTTGTCTTTCAAATATTTCTTCAAAAACCGGTTATTGAATTCTGAACCTTTATCCGTCCTCAGTTTTAAAGGCTTTCTTTCAGCAAATATTTTTTTCATAGATTGTAAAATAGATGTGGCTGTTTTGTCATGCAACGGTTTTACCCATAGGTAACGACTAAATATGTCAATCACAAACAACAAAAATCGCACACCACCATTATATTTCTTCAGGTTTTCCACTGAAGTTAAATCAGCATCAAACTGTTCATCAATAGATGATACCAGAACTCTTGCCGTTTTAAATGTGTGTCGTGGTTCTCTTGATAGAGAATAGTTGTCGTGATTTTTTAACCATTTCTTGATAAAATGCAGTGTAAATACTTTGGGATATTTTTTCTCCAAAATTCTGTAAAGCTTTTGAGGACCCGTAAATGCACCAGGGTTATTTGTATTATAGTAATATTTCTGTAGAATAGACTCCTTCTCTTGCTTATCCATAACTAAAATGAAGGTTAAAGTACAACCTATTTTATTTTGATTTTGAATTTGTATTATCTGTTAGTGTACGCTGTATAAGGTCACCTTCTCTGCTAATAATAGTTTACACTCCATAACAGATGTTAAAGAGTATCTGGGGTGTACACAGGTATCAGTTATGGTTTACTGATCGCATATGGTGGATTGTTTACACTGTGGTGTGTTGAGCCGTGCTGAGATAAGGATTAAAATTGGTTCGCATGGTTTGTGGTCACTGAGGATACCACACTAACAATAACCTATTAAAACCATCTCAACTTTTCTGGTTATTCAACTTTGATATATTTTCCATACTTTTGACAATTATTTAATAGTAACAACACAACAAACACTTATATACATTATATTAAATATTTATTTACACGACCATAAAAACAATTAAAATACATTTACATCAGTAAAAAATACATGAGATATGAAAATGCACAACATTAGAAAAAAGGTTATTACACAAACACTTTTCCACACAAAGTATAACATATTCGATCAATACATGATTTACAATAACAAATTCGTGTTACAAACTACTTTATTTGACGCTATAGAACAATCTATTTTCTAGATGTGCAATAGTCAGCACCATCTTCTTCATTTTTGTTTGCCACTGATCGGTTTTCATTGCACCCAACCAGTCTTTATCATATATTTTTAGTTTCTGTAATGCCAGTAGTTCAGGACATATGTTGAGACAATCTATAATCTCACTCCAAGATAGAAGAATCATATCTTCATTAACTACACTGACCAACAAATCAAAGTACATCTCGATATGTTCTTGAGTATCGTACATGATGCACGAATGTTGAACTTGTGATGGGTGGTCTACCTCACACCCATAACATTGTTGTTTAACAACATCACCAAGACATTTATATAAAGCCTCTGCATACACAAAATCGAAGTAGGAGTTCATTATCATTACGTGAGCTGTGTTATCATTCATTTTGAAAATGTGTTTAACGAGAGATTATTTGACCAAGGAGATTGTTCACCAAATGTGTATGTGTTACGATGGCTTCCAGAGAATTTATCAACAACGTCTTCACCTATTGTGTATCCAATGATTTTTAGGAAATCACAGGATGGTGAATGTTTATGATGCTCTTCCCAGGGGTTGTCTGTTTTCTCCCACTTAGAGAGTTCTACGTGACAAGAAAAACAAATAACTTTGTCACTGTACCCAGAATAGTAGAATCCTGCTTTGGCTAACTGATACTTGTTTGGTTCTATCTGTGATGACCAGGTATCAAAAGTGGAAACTCGAACGTTGTAGTATTTGTAGTTTTTTTGCGATAAGCAATCAACACAGTCCATAAGTTCACTGGTCATCAAGAAAGGATTTTAGTAAATGAACACTTTGCTTTAAGTCACAGACTGTTTCGAATTGTTTTAAACTCAGTTTTATCTGTGATGAGCCTTTCTTCAATAAAATATGGTGTGAACGTTCAGTCTTTTTCACCATCAAAGAAAGTTTTTGATCGAGTTACAATAAACCTGGTTACGAACTGGTGACCACTGTACAGTTTCCAATCCGTTCTGTTGTAAATAGCTTATTGTTTCTTCTGTAAACTCAAGTTGAGCTTGTGCCATGCTAAAAAAAAAGAAGACAATGAATTAAACCAGTGTTGATGATATAAAAATCTCTCTCTGTTATCATTGTAACGAAAATTTTAAAAGGTGTGAATAAAGGGGTACAACTCTAATTATATCAAATAAGGCTAACAGAGTTACATAGCTTAAAAAAATGTTTAGAACTTTAAACTAAATTATTTACAAATTAATATTTCACACTTACCAATTCAATCCAATATTTCACAACCAAGAGATTGTCGTGTGAGTGGGATGATGTTCTGTGAGGATTGAACAAAATTACCATCTTTTTATACAATTTGAATCAAAATTCAACCTTGACCTGATCCCCCCATCGACCTTGAGCTATGAGCATGCGCAGACGTAGCCTAAATAGAGTAGCCTCAATTCGACCTTAACCTTGAATCATAGGCATGCGCGGTTGATGACCTAGGCTTAACCTACTGAATTAAAACGTTTGCTTTATACTTCCAAACATGAATACATTAACTCTACTCCAGATCTTTATCATCAAAATACCTTGCTTTAGATTGTTTATATTTCAAACCAGGGTTGGGTAACACATAACCAATACAACTACTCAACAACACCAACCATAGATCCTTATCTGGATGTTGAATTGTAAGATTAATAACAGCAGCTATAATTATGCCATACACGACTATCATTTGAAATATAAAAGTGATTTTATTTTTAGCAATTCGGGTGTTACACCTGTTTGATAACAACGAGTTAGTTTCGATATTCAAGGTAGTGGTTGTGGGGTTAGGGTTATTGGTGTCTGTCATCTTGATAGACAATTCTTTGATCTGTTGGCTGTCAAATTTTATGGATTATACACTGAAGATAGGGTAGTAGGATGTCTGAATGTTTTACTGAGCGTAAGTGTTGATGTTTGGAGAAAACGTGAAAACTCACTGATATATACACAATACGTCAAATTAAACCTTAACCCAATCTAAAGCATGCGCAGATATGACCTAAATAGAATACCCCTAATTCGACCTTAACCTTGAATCATGAGCATGCGCAGACATGACCTAAATAGAATACCCTTAATTCGGCCTTAACCTTGAATCATGAGCATGCGCAGTCGGTGGTCTAGGTCATTGACCGTGATGACGTAGGTTTGACCTACTTACCCAGATCTGGGACTGGAACCTCTGGAACCCCCGTTAAAGCTCCTAGTTTGCTACTACTAATAGTACCACTGGTTGTCGAAATCAACATTGCAATTTTGATCAAATATATAGATGTATTGCAGGATTTTGAAGGCACTGGGTATAATCACAATTTCTGTGCAAATAAAACTGTAAAAGAAGCAAGTTTATTATTCAGTGTTCATCCGCAATTACATTCATTAAACTACCTATAAATAACCTTATTTGCACCACAAATTTGCAGCTGTCGAATAAGCTCATAGCTCAATTAGTAAGAACGTCGTTTTTTTTTTTTTTTTTTTTTTATTACTTATTTTTTTTATTATATTTTTGGATGATATATTTAGAATTTTTTTATTCTAGTTTTTATACTTCCATTATTTTGCGTTTTTAACATTTTAAAATCATAGACCACACGATCCTCTCTACATATAAATCATTTATAGAGAGGTCGATTTTTCTAACATGAGAGTCCTGCGCATAGACAGGTTAAGTTATAAGGACAAACAGTAAAAATGAGACGGGGACAGTACGTTTAATGTAAGTCGTCAATTTAAATATTTTGTTTTTAATCTTTTCTTGTTAGTGTTTTAAATGACTGCAGTGTCCTAGTCGCATCTGTATGTCACAATTCAGAAAGTACTTTAAGGATTGAGTTTATATTTTATACAATGGTCAAACTTTAGCTTGCTTCATCTCTATTAAATACTTGTAAGGTGAAATTATGTTTTTCTAGAACATATTTCAAAAAACTATTGAAGGCATGGATATCATTCTTTACATTTGGCAAGGGTGTGAAGTGACAAAGAACAATAACTTTATCTTGTCCCATTCAAAGGGGTCTGGCACGAAAGTTGGGTCATATTTCACTATATATAATACAAGGGATACTACTCCTGATTGACCAAGATTCATACCCTCGTTGAAAAAAATACCATTATCTCAGTCATTTATGATTGTATGTTCAAATTATTTGCACCTATCGCAAGCATATACATTTATGTAACAAAAAATCACAACTGTTTCACCCTTGCAAACGCAGTTATCAGGCAACAAAACCCGCTTTATGAAATTATCCTCAATTTTTAGAATATCGTTCATACACCCGGTCTCCTAGTGTAAACAGTTGTATATGCGAACGGGCGAACCGATGCAATAACCACGTTAAACAAATGAACTGCTCACATCGGCATGCATAATCTTTTATCGGGAGCAAGAAATACAATAAATGTCACCATTTCAACCGTTTGCCTATTTTCCCTTTGCATTTAGCAATTCTACGAATCATGTGACTTTCAGAAGAAAGAGATGTTTTATTAGCTGTGTTTCTAGCTTCTACAACCAATCGAATTCATAGTTAGGTGATTCACAAAATGACTCATAATAGAAGCGAAAGATCGCTAACGTACGAATCGGTTAACCTTGTCCTCTCGCAGAAATGACTATTTACACTGGGAGACCAGGTGTTTGTTTCTTTCTTGGGTTTAACATCCCACCGACAGTATTTCAGACGATGTCTACTTGAGACAGGTATAGTGTTGCCACGCTGCAGTATCACGCCGTAGATATGTGGCATGATACCACATCCAGTCACATTAACCTGGCACAGGGCCAACCAGCCCTGCAACTACCCTTATATGCTGAGCGCCAAGCAAGGGGGCTATAACAGTACCATTTTTTACAACTTTGGTATGTCGCGGCCGGGGATTGAACACACAACCTCCCGCTCCCGAGGTGGACGCTCTAAACACACGGCCACCGGAGGAGACCGGGTGTACGAACGCATGTCGATATTCAAAAAATTGAGGTTAGTTTCATAAAGCGGGTTTCGTTGCTTGATAATTGCCTCCGTGGCCGAGAGGGTAAAGTCGCTAACTTTAACACTCACTCAGCCCCTCACCGCGCGAATCTCAGCAGGGTCATTCGGATTTTCATGTGAGGAAGCCTTCCAGCTGGCTTGCGGTAGGTCGGTGGTTCTACCCGGATGTATCCGTGCATTCAGGGTCTTCCTCCACCTGTAATTAGCTGGACGTCGCTTTAAGACTGAAATTCTGTGGAAGTACGGTAAACTAAAATAGTCAAGTCAAGTTGATAATTGCAATTGCATTGGTGAAACAGTTGTGATTTTCTGTTACATAAATGTATATGCTTGCGATAGGTGCAAAGAATTTGAATATACCATCATAAATGACTGACATATCGACATTTTTTTCAACGAAGGTATGAATCTGTCAATCGGGAGTAGTATCCCATATAGTGATATATGATTCACCTTTCGTGTCAGACCCCTTTGGTCCCATTTTCTTGCTTTTCTATTGAAAATATTTCTGTCTGCAGCAAATTAATGAAGTATTGTAGAGTAGCCCTGCGTTGTGTTTCCAAGGTTCGCAGGATCTGAGCAAGACAAAGTCCAAATTCTGGTCTACATTTTATTTCCTTGCTTCGTCCTTTGGCACAGCCTTTATCTCTCTCTCTCTCTCTCTCGGACTCTTCTCCCGACCTCCTTATATACCGTTTGCACGAGCCCGAATGAGTAACACTATGTATAATCGTTATGTAGGTCAGAACTGCGTAAGCACATTCCAGTTACGCCATGGCAACGCAGCTAGTATGAGTCAATTCGACCCTGTCCCCTAATATAGAAACACACCCGAGACTATTGCCAAATATGACTGCACCGGCCCCGCCTGTAGCCAAATATGAAATGGGGGTAAGTGAATTACGTAATTTCCGTTGTTTTACCACGTGGTTAACGTGGGCGTATGATGACCAGATATCAACATTTTAGGATAAGCGGAAATGGTTCTAGTCTGATGCCACAATGACGCATCCTACCTATTCGTAGAATCAAACTTTGGTTGCTGATCTTCGCACATTCCAGACAGTATGACGTAAAACGCGTTTGGTTCTATCTTCAGTAACCCGCTTCTAAAGATATTATTGAGACAAATAAGAATGTTGAGCGCATTCTCCTAGCGATATAAATTACGTTACAGGTATTGAGACGATCAATACTAAGAACCACTATTCCTTATCCATTTTTGTTTAATTTGACAGAGACAATTAATTAAAATAATCTATCTTACCTGCTGTTTTAATAAGATTTAGCTTCCCTGATTTTTACCATACAACAAAAAATAATAATAATAATAAAATAATTCACACATTTTAACTTTCCTTCTCTCTCAGTGCTTTGATTTCTCTATTCAGTACATGTGTATATAAAATAAAACGGAAAAAATTACATAAGTTAAATTATTATCGAAAGTTTGTTGGTTTAGATTTGCTTCCACATGTTGAGTGGACAATTCTGTCATTTTTAGACCCCCGAGATCTTTGATCAGGGGAATATTGTTTTTGCCCTTGCTGAATATTTTGTCTGGTTTACTCAATTATAGACTGACTGCATACAGGATTAAACATGCCTTTTAAGAAATCATCTAAACAATTGAATTCAAACGAAAATTCAACAAATATTCATCCATTCACTCACACTGCAAAAACTTAACAGCAAAAATAATAAAAGAATTATGAATTAAATGAAAAATGTATGTCTGCACCAAGAATTCGAAACCGCCACTTTCTGAATACAAGACCCCTGAACTTAGCAATGGGCCATCCGGACTTATTTGATGTGTAAAGCATAAAACCATACTACTATTAAAACAAATGTTTGGATCTTAATAATTCACGAAAACTAACGGAGAACATCTTTGGGATTAATCAGTCTCGGGTCAATACTGTCAGACAATAAGCATGCCAACAAGTGCATATATGTGTTCAATGAATGCAGAGTTTTGTTATATATTACATTTTATGTTGCATGTCCAGTTATTTTACGTATTCATATTTTTATAGGTTGTACACATTGTCAACGCTGTGCAGTCATTCTATACAGTATCGTATTTCCATTATTGCACTGTCAATAATGTAATTTCATTTTCATACACCCGGAAACGAAGATTTGGAGGGTAAATAGACGTCATTCTCTTGATTGGTCCGTCCATCTGTTTGTTGGGTCGCATAATCTTGTGTACCATCTACAGGCTATATTTCTCATTTGATCTTAATGAAAATGTGTCAGCATGTTCACTTTAATTAATTCTAGGCCTACTTCAATCACAACTAGATGTCATTCGTCAAAACGAATGATAGGACTTTCTGCAACCTGTGTTAATGCAAAAAGCAGGAGATAGAAGTTTCATGTAATGACTCACCTCTGGTAGTATTTCATGTTCATGCTGAACAATTGACATTGTATTCCGCGAAAAATAAGCGTTTAGTTACGAAGAAAAAAAATAAGTAGCAGTAGTAGTAGTATGCTTACGACGTCATATGACGTCACGACTCAAAATATATGTAGAAATTATGCAGAACCGCAAACTGTGTAAGTTTCAACTTTCTATCTCATCCCGAAGTTCTTTAACACTAAAATGGAATTTTTGGTCCTATGTTCGAATCTTATTTCAGCCACAATACTTCGGTTTTTCGGAATTAAGGTTAGCTGACAAAATATTCACACCTTAGTTTCAGGATGTACCATCTGTGAAAATTTGAAGAAAATCTGATCATAAATGGCGGCTGTAGAGCGCGAAAACCATTTTTCACTATTTTTAGCTCTGGCGTCACGTGACGTCATAGGGTGCTGAAAATGCTGTTGCTCAAAAGCGCATACGTTACTGCAATAACTCTGAAATTTTCATTATTCTGAACAACTGGCATCATGTCGAAATTATTGCCCCAAATTAAAAAATTAGTGGTATGCTTATGACGTCCTCTGACGTCACGATTCAAAATATTTGTAGAAATGCTGCAGAACTGCAAACTGTGTAAGTTTCAACTTTCTCTCTCATCCTGAAGCTCTTCAATCCTAAACTGAAATTTTTGGTCCTATGTTCGAATATTACTTCAGCCACAGAACTTCGGTTTTTCGGAATATCGGTAAGCTGGCAGGATATGCACACCTTAGTTTCAAGGTGTACCATCTGTGAATATGACGTCATAGGGTGCTGAAGATGCTTTTGTTCAAAAGCGCATACTTAACTGTCATAACTCTGAAATGTTCATTATTCTGAACAACTGGCATCATGTCGAAATTATTGCCCTAAAATGAAAATTAAGAAGTATGCTTATGACGTCACATGACGACATTTGACGTCATGACTCAAAAAGTATTAAGAAATTCTGCAGAACTGCAAACTGTGTAAGTTTCAACTTTCTATCTCATCCTGAAGCTCTTTAATCCTAAAATGAAATTTTCGGTCCTATGTTCGAATCTTATTTCCGCCACAGAACTTCGGTCTTTCGGAATTTCGGTTAGCTGACAGGATATGCACACCCTAGTTTCATGATGTACCATCTGTGAAAATTTGAAGAAAATCCGACCATAAATGGCGGCTGTAGAGCGTGAACACCATTTTTAACTATTTTTAGCTTTGACGTCATATGACGTCATATGGTGCTGAAGATGCTTTTGTTCAAAAGCGCATACTTTACTGTCATAACTCTGAAATTTTCAATATTCTGAACAACTGGCATCATTTCGAAATCATTGCCCTAAAATAAAAATTACGAAGTATGCTTATGATGTCACATGACGTCATATGACGTCACGACTCAAATTATATGTAGAAATTCTGCAGAACTGCAAACTGTGTAAGTTTCAACTTTCTATCTCAACCTGAAGCTCTTTAAATCCTAAAATGAAATTTTCGGTCCTATGTTCGAATATTACTTCAGCCACAGAACTTCTGTCTTTCGGAATTTCGGTTAGCTGACAGGATATGAACACCTTAGTTTAAAATGTACCATCTGTGAAAATTTGAAGAAAGTCCGACTATAAATTACGGCTGTAGAGCGCGAACACCATTTTTCACTATTTTTAGCTGTGACGTCATGTGACGTCATAGGCTGCTGACAATCATTGAAATCAAAATTTCCTCACTTGACTAATAAGCCATAAAAATTTCATCGTCCTAGGACTATTGCAACATATTAAAATAAGCGTTTAGTTAGGAAGAAGAAAAGAATAATAATAATAAAAAATGACGTCACGTGACGTCATATGACGTTTATTTTCACATAATTGTTAGACACCCAGAGACCTACTAACTGACAAAATTTCAACTTTCTATCTCAAATAGGACAGTTTTAATAAGCATTTAAAAATTGACGTCCTTGGTTCGAATCTTGGATCCGCCATAGCTGCTTGGATTTTTCGAATTTTGAAAAACGGATACCGGTATACACAAGAAGAACGTAAAATACACATTCTGTGAACATTTGATATAAAAATCGGCCCATTAATAATGGCTCTGGACCGTGTACAAACTTTCGTAGTCAATTTCAAATGTGACATCATATGACGTCATAGGCTTCTGAAAATCATTGAAATCGAATTTTCAGCGTCTGAATCATTTGTCATTAATTTTTCATTGCCCTTCGACAATTTCAACATATAGAAATACTCTTGTTAATATTAGAAATACATTATCATATAATGACGTCACGTGACGTCATATGACGTTTATTTTCACAAAATGTTTAAGACTCCCAAAGACCTATATACTGACCAAATATCACTTTTCTATCTCAAATAGGACCGATTTTATAAGCATTTAAAAATTTACGACCTTGGTTCGAATCTTGAATTCGCTATAGAACCATGGACTTTTCGAATTTTGAAAAAAGGATACCGAGATGCACAACTAGAATTTAATCTACACATTCTGTGAAAATTTGATGAAATCGGTTTATAAACAATGGCTGTAGACCGCGTACAAACTTTTGTTGCATATTTCAAGTGTGACGTCATATGACGTCATAAGCATATGAAAATCATAGAAATCAAAATTTCAGCGTTTGAAGCATGTGTCATTAAATTTTCATTCCCCTTCGACAATTTCAACATATAGAAATATTCTTGTTAATATTAGAAATATTAATATTTAAAACTTCTAGAGACCTATATACTGCCTAAATATCAACTTTCTATATTAAATAGGACAGATTTTATAAGCATTTAAAAATTTACGACCTAGGTTCGAATCTTGGATTCGCTATATAACCATGAACTTTACGAATTTTGAAAAACGGACACCGGGATGCACAACTAGAGCCTAACATACACATTCTGTGAAATTTTGATGAAAATCGGTCCAGAAATAATGGCTGTAGACCGCGTACACTCTTTTTCACCTGACGTCAAATTTGACGTTATGTGACGTCGTATGAATATGAAATTCATTGCATCCAAAAGCTCACGGTTTGAAATATTTGCCATAAAATTTTCATTGTTCTGAGTCAATAGCAGCAACTCGAAATTAACACAAATATAAGAGGAAGAAAAAAAGAATAACTAGACTCCTTTTGTTCTGAACAAAAGAAAGGGCTTTCTGCTAACTATGTCAAACCTGATCATACTTATTTACTTTTCTGACATACAACATCTTCAAATATTGAAGAAAATCCTGATTATAAATATGCTTATGACGTCAAATGACGTCCCGACTCAAAATGTTTTAAGAAATTCTGCAGAACTGCAAACTGTGTAAGTTTCAACTTTCTATCTCATCCTGAAGCTCTTTAATCCTAAAATGTAACTTTCGGTCCTATGTTCGAATCTTATTTCAGCCACAGAACTTCGGTCTTTCGGAATTTCGGTTAGCTGACAGGACATGCACACCTTAGTTTCATGATGTACCATCTGTGAAAATAAGAAGAAAAAACGACCATAAATGGCGGCTGTAGAGCGTGAACACCATTTTTCACTATTTTGAGCTCTGACGTCATATGACGTCATAGGGTGCTGAAGATGCTTTTGTTCAAAAGCGCATACTTGACTGTCATAACTCTGAAATGTTCATTATTCTGAACAACTGGCATCATGTCGAAATTATTGCCCTAAAATGAAAATTAAGAAGTATGCTTATGACGTCACATGACGTCCTATGACGTCACGACTCAAAATTGATTTAGAAATTCTGCAGAACTGCAAACTGTGTAAGTTTCAACTTTCTATCTCATCCTGAAGCTCTTTAATCGTAAAATGAAATTTTCGGTCCTATGTTCGAATCTTATTTCAGTCACAGAACTTCGGTCTTTGGGAATTTCGGTTAGTTGACAGGATATGCACACCTTAGTTTCATGATGTACCATCTGTGAAAATTTGAAGAAAATCCGACCATAAATGGCCGTTTTAGAGCGTAAACACCATTTTTCACTATTTTTACTCTGACGTCATGACTCTAGGGTGCTTCTGAACAACTGGCATCATGTCGAAATCATTGCCCTAAAATGAAAATTAAGAAGTATGCTTATGACGTCACATGACGTCATATGACTTCACGACTCAAAATTTATTTAGAAATTCTGCAGAACTGCAAACTGTGTAAGTTTCAACTTTCTATCTCATCCTGATGCTCTTTAATCCTAAAATGAAATTTTTGGTCCTATGTTCGAATCTAATTTCAGCCACATAACTTCGGTCTTTCAGAATTTCGGTTAGTTGACAGAATATGTTCACCTTAGTTTCAAGCTGTACCATCTGTGAAAATTTGAAGAAAATCCGACCATAAATGACGGCTGTAGAGTGCGAACACCATTTTTCACTATTTTTAGCTGTGACGTCACATGACGTCATATGAAGATGAAAATTAGTGCATTTAAAAGGGGAAACGTCAATCTGATCACTGTTAAAATTTCATGCTGCTGGCTTATTGGCAACCTGTTTTAATTTGAACCTCAAAAGGTGAAATAATAATAATAATAATAACTAGACTCCTTTTGTTCTGAACAAAAGAAAGGGCTTTCTGCTAACTATGTCAAACCTGATCATACTTATTCATTTTTCTGACATACACCATCTTCAAATATTGAAGAAAAGCCGCCCCGAATTGACAGCTGTAGAGTGCAAACATAAATAAATAATAGAGGAAATCTGTGATGTCATATAACATAATTCAAATTTTAAAGTCATTGCATTCAAAAAGGATTATGTGACTTTGTTTTTAGTTATAATTTCATAATGCTAATTTTTCCAGAACCATCTTTAAGATAACTACGATAATACTCAATCTTCGTGTTCTGCAAGGGAATGAGGTATCACTAGTCCTCTTAACATGCTAAAAAGGTATACAAGATTCCTTTTCTACAAAATATTCATTTCTCATATCTTCATTGAAGTTTCTTGTTCAATTGAAGGGGGCACAGAGAATTAAAATAAATTACTGTATCACATTTTACCTTTAATGTAACAGAAATAAAATTTAGAATAATATTTGGGATCAACTGCAGAAGTACAAGGAAAAATGTTGTCTTTTTTTTCCAGAAATTCTTACTTTCATGCAACTATGATGTCCGATTTTTAAAACCCTGGTACCGTTAGAAAGGTCTTCTGAATTCAAACATGTACTTACTTTATGTTTAAACCTATCTGTTTTTGCGATTTATAAAGTTATTCCTCCCCCCAAAAAGGCAAAAATCGGCAAAAAGATATTCATGTCAACTACTACCATTCGACAAATAACTTAATAATTAATAGACCGATCATTAAGATATGCATAGCTCTAGAACCGCATTGAATCATGATAAAAATATTGTTCTTCATGATATTTTCAACAAGAGGGCCAAGGTGGCCCTAAAGACTCATACCTGAGAAAAACTGCCTTCATTACCTGTACAAGTTACTAAATTATAGCATAATTGTACTGAAGACATAATCCATCAGATTATTTATAATTCCACGAAGTAAAGAGAGCCTGTTGTCAAAATTTGAAGTCAAACTTGACTGAAAAAATATCTTAAAACACACAAATTTAAACATCAAAAGGGATATAACTCTTGACCTAATTGGCAAATGTCAGCTATAATCGAACTTGCCCAAAAGAATATGGCTATAAACATTGTCATAGAGTTTGAAGATGATTCTTAAGAAATAAAATAGAGTGCAAAAAACTAAATATTGGCATTTTTTAATATTTAAAGGAGCAAACCCTTGGGGATATCAGCCATAATAAAATTTTTATGGTAAAAACATTGTCATAATTTAAGATGATTGTTCAAGAAATGAAGATGCTAGAGTGCAAACAAACTGAAAATTGGCATATTTTTATATCAAAAGGGGCATAACTCCTGACCTAAAAATTTAATATCAGCCATAATCGAAGGTGATCCTGATATGATGGTAATAAACATTGTCATAAAGTTTGAAGATGATTGCTTAAGAAATGAAGATGCAAGAGTGAAAAGTGTCAATGACAATGTGAAATCTAGCTCTTTTTTTTCAATATTAAAAGGGGCATAACTCCTGACGTAATAGGCTGATATCAGCCATATTCGGACTTGTCCAAGATTTTATGGTAATAAACATTTTCATAAAGTTTGACGATGATTGCTTAAGAAATGAAGATGCCAGAGTGCAAACAAACTAATTGTGGACGGCAGACGGACGGTGGATTGACGGACGGACAGACGGACGGACAGATGGACGGACAACGGACAACGGACAATCATCGATTCTTATAGCTCATCTTGAGCACATGTGCTCAGGTGAGCTAAGAACTAATAGTTTCTTAGAAAAAAGCAACCAAGTGATTAGGACTAACTGCAGAAGTGCATGAAAGAACGGTATAAATTTTTTTTCTCATCTAACTTCCTTATATGATGACCAATTTTAAAAAAGAAAGGCCTTTATATTTCCAACATTTCACGTGTTTCATGTTTCAACTTTTCTGTTATGTGTTCTAAGATACAGAAAGTTATTTTTCAAGGAAACGGCAAAAAATCGGCAAAACGATGTTCATGTTTATTATTGCCCTTCGAGAAATAACTTTATAATTAATGGTCCGATCATTAAAATCTGCATATCATTAGAACCGCATTGCATACGCTTATAATACTGTTCTTTATGTTATTTTCAAAAATTAATAGTTTCTTAGAAAAAATCAATCAAACGATAGGGACTAAATGCAGAAATGCATGAAAGAACGGTTTAAATGAATTCTTATTTCTCATCTAACTTCCTTATAGGATGTCCGATGTCCAATTTTAAAACGCTAGGTACCATTAGAAAGGCCTTTTAATTTCCAACATTTCACGTGTTTCATGTTTCAACTTTTCTATTACGGGTTTTGAGATATAGAAAGTTATTTTTCAAGAAAACGGCAAAAATCGGCTAAAAGATATTCATGTATATTATTGCCTTTGGACAAATAACTTTATACTTTATGGTCCGATCATTAAAGTCTGCATATATCATTAGAACCGCATTACATAATGCAAAAGAAAAAAAGAAAAAAAAAAAAAAAAAAAAAGATCATTATGTTATTTAAAAAAAAAAAATAGTTTTGCAATCAAGTGATCGGGACTTCCTGCGGGAGTGCATGAAAATACGGTTTTACTGAATTCTTATTTTTCATGTAACTTTCTTATATTACGTCCAATTTTAAAAAGCTAGGTACCGTTAGAAAGGTCTTTTCATTTCCCACAATTCCCTTGCTTCATAATTGTATGTATCTTTAAACACTTTGTAGATACGGGCGGTTAAACCGTGAGCATACGGCAAAGATCGGGGATAAATATGTTCATATCGTTTTGTTTTTCCCTATAACTTAATGAATATTAGGTCAATCTTTAAAATGTAAACATCAAAAGAACGGCCTGACATTGATCTACAAATTACATTTATACTCTTATTAACAAAAATCAATAATTATCGAGATATAAGTAGTTTAGTGAGCCTAGGGTTGCAACATTTTTGTTTTTCTGCAATAACTCAACTGATTCAACCCCGATCTTCAAAAACTATATATCATCTGAAAGGCCTTTCAAAGCACTACAAATTATACGCATAGTGTAAAATATTTTTCGTTTTTGAGATAATTAAGGCCGAAGAAAAAACCGATAACTGAAATATGACCTTGACCTTTGTGATTTTCCGGAAACGGATGTCACCATGTTCGACAGGACACTAAGTTGCACATTAAATGAAGGTTACATGTAAATCGCTCAAAAAAAAAAAAGCCTGCAGGGCCTAAAAACCGGTTATTTCAAATGCAAAATTGCTTATTACGTTCTGACGTTAAATGACGTCTTATGACGTCAGTTGTCATGGAAGACAAAAGAAGATCCCAAGACACATATACTGTCCAATTGTCATGCTTCTAGCTCATCAGGAGCATTTGTAATACGAAATTATGTTTTATTGACCAAAGTTTGAATCTCTATTTTGACATAAAATCTCGAACTTTTTGAATTTTGAAAAGTTCAGTGAGTATGCACATTTACATCCTAATTTACACTTTCTGTGAAAATATTAGGCCGTCTGGACTAATACTGACGGCTGCAGAGCGCGAACCAAATTTGGTAGCATTTTTCAACTGTGACGTCACATGACATCATATGAAGATGAAAATTAGTGCATTCAAAAGCACCAAAGTCACTCTGATGACTATTAAAATTTCATGCTGCTGGCTTATTGGCAACCTGTTTTAATTTGAACCTCAAAAGAAGGAAAAATAATAATAATAATAACTAGATTTCATTCGTTGATACGAATGATAGGACTTTCTGCTAACATTGAAAAATATAAAGATTAATTCCGTTAGAAAGAATATATATTAAATTCCCTACCTTTTACTTTTTTTCGTATGGACTTCTCATGCATGACTTTTTTGAAATAAGCCATATTCAAAAAATAAACAAGTAACTGGTGTTGCAAGCAACACATGAGTCCCCTACCGGTGAGGTGCATAATTTTTCGATTACCACATCAACCAGAATTTTGGTCCAAGAAAAACAAGACTTTGGTTAAAGTAAATGTAAGGGAATATTTAAGTTATGTCCATTTAAGCAAGACTTATATGTAGAGTTGTTGACTCTGCTGTGCCCACTATACAATTCATGCAAGCAAGACAGATGCAAGAAATAGAATTAATATTAGTTAGCTTGCCTGATCCAAAATGTTTTTCTTTAGTCTTTAGTCTTGTTGATGAGAAATGATAACTTTCACTCTGCATCACCACCCTGACTATATAAATGCCTTATAAAATTTATTATAAAGTTATCGCGGTCGCGGGATCCCATTTTTTGTCATATTTTCACTATTTCCGTTACCATAGCAACCACAATTTTAGTCAAAGAACAAAATTAAAATGATGTGCATAATCTACATATTGCCATCTAGTCATATACCAAGTTTCATCAAGTTAGCTTGCTTAGTTATAAAGTTATCCGGATCCATTTTTGCCATATTTTCACTATTTCCTTACAAAGCAATAACAATTTTAGTTGAATAAAAAAATAAAACAACGTGCATAATCGACACATTGCCATCTAGTTCCAAGTAAGTTTCATCAAGTTAGCTTGCTTAGTTATAAAGTTATCGCGGGATCCTATTTTTTTGCCATATTTTCACTATTTCCGTTACCATAGCAACCACAATTTTAGTCGAATAAAAAAAATAATTCAATGTGCATAATCTACACATTGCCATCTAGTCATAAACCAAGTTTCATCAAGTTAGCTTGCTTAGTTATAAAGTTATCGCGGGGTCCCATTTTTGCCATATTTTCACTATTTCCGTTACCATAGCAACCACAATTTTAGTCGAATAAAAAAATTAAAACAATGTGCATAATCTACACATTGCCATCTAGTCATAAACCAAGTTTCATCAAGTTAGCTTGCTTAGTTATTAAGTTATCGGGGGATCCAGATTTGAGCGGACAGACAAACGGACGGACGGACGGAGGGCAAACCTATAGTCCTCTCCGCTGTGAACACCGGTAGGGGACTAATAAATCTTTATTTTGATATCGCTTTCTTTTAACTTGACCAATTTTACTATTCTAGGTACCAAAATAAATGGCCTGAAATTCAATTGTAGCATATTTGGGTATAGTTTTATAGGTATTCAAAATATAAACAATTAAACTTAAACCTCTTAATTCTGCATATCATTTTTATTTTATTTTCGTGTACAGTCGCGGGAATGAAATAGTAAATGCTACCATGCAATAGAACCGTCGACGCGTGTAGCCTCGTGAGTAAAATTCAAATAACACTTGTACATACGATCGAGACGACTGTATTACACAAAGTTACTAAATTTTGCGCTTTTAGCTAATGCCTAGGTCACACATTCAGGATTTTTACTGCCGTCCTTGATAGGACCATTCCCGATTAAAATGTGTCAAAAGTCTGATCAAGATCCTGTGATTCGTGGCTGGAAATTCAAACTTTTATTAAAATTTGTAAAAACATTTATTTAATCACGACAACAATCAGATATTGTTCAGGAGGCGTCCCGATCCAGCCATTTCCAGCAGAATTCGTCCCGATTATCCCGTTCTCAATCCGATTCTGATCCGATACAGCAGAATCTGTCACGACATAGTCACGATTGTAATCCGACTAGACAAAATCGGCTGAGTTTCCCGAATGTTACGGGACGCACCTAACTGTCAGGAGTGCTTGGCCGACCTCTCCGGACCATTCCCGATCCGTAGGACTCTGTTACGAACATATACGACTGCGTTCAGACAATGATAGGACATTGAGGATAGTAATCCGACTTTTTCGCTTTTCGTGTCGTAGCGCTGTCTGATCTCAAACGGGAACCATAATCGGCACTGTGTGAACGCCGCATTACAGACAAATTAGCTTGCAGCGTCTTGAACGGATGACATGTGTTGATCATTTTGTTTAAAACGTCTACACTTATACACGCTCATGGTATCTCAAGCTGGCAATTAAATTACATTGTACTATAACATATTTTTTCACATAGGTTATCATTTATCATAAATTTGGAATATAGCTTGTACAACATTTATCGATAGATGCAACAACAAAGTCGGGAAATTGCAATGTTTCAACAACGGTCTAAATGACATGTGTCAAAACGCTCAAAGGATTATGGGTAACACAATGCTGCAACTGATATTCATAAGTAACGTAAATAAAATGATTTGACAAAACATTAAATCATTGTCAACACTAGTTTAATTTGTTTGTTTGTTTGTTTGTTCGGTTAAACGTCCCACCGACAGTATTTCAGTCATTTGGAGACGATGTCTACTTAATGCAGTTATAGTGCTGCCACACTGCAGTATCACGTCGTAGACATGTGGCATGATACCACACCCAGTCACATTATCCTGATACCGGGCCAACCGGTCCTGCAACTACCCTTATATGCTAAGTGTCAAGCAAGGGAGCTATAACAGTACCATTTTTTACGACTTTGGTATCAAAGCCCACGACCTCCCGCTCCCGAGGCGGACGCTCTAAACACTCGGCCACCGGGAACGGTACACCTGTTTAGCTAGTAATATCAATATGATATAAGTAAAAAGTTTTTTTTTCAATTTATATGACTAATACATATCTGTAAACTTACATTTTCCGAAAATGCTTCAATTAAGGTGAAAGCGAAAGTAGGATATTTTATGAAAATTCTTACAATTGGCTTTATATTCGTATTTTTTTTATGTAACTTCCTTATTTCTTGACCAATTTCAAAACTCTAGGTGTCAAAATAATCGTCTTAAAATTCTCTACATCTCACTTGCTTAATTTTAACACTTATTTCTAATGATTCTTAAGATATAAGCCGTAAAATTCTGACATGACGGCAAAATCGCTGAAATTCTATATGTTTAAATTCTTATTTTTGATGTAACTTCCTTATACTTGATCAATTTCAAAACTTAAGGTACCAAAATATCGTCTTAAAATTCTCTACATTCAGCTTAATATGTTGACTTATTTCATATGGGTTTTAAGATATAAGCCTTGAAACTCTTACATAACGACAAAATCGCTGAAATTCTACATGTTTAAATTCTTATTTTTGATGTAACTTCCTTATACTTGGATCAATTTCAAAACTTTAGGTACCAAATTAATCGTCTTAAAATTCTCTACATTTCACACGCTTTATCTATAGGAATATTTTTAATAGTTTTTGAGATACAAGCTCTTAAACCTCTTGAAAAATGAAAAAATCACCAAAGCTATATGCACGAATTTTGTTTTTTCTCCATTACTCCATGATTCTTAGGTCAATTATTAAACTTTAAGCATCAAAAGAACGGCCAAACATTGCTCTACAAATAATATTCAAAGGATTTCGAGATATAAACTGTTAAACACACACTGAGGGTTACCGAATTTTTGTTTTTCCGCCATAACTCAACCGATTCAACCCCGATCATCAAAAACTAAATATCATCTGAAAGGTCTTTCTATGCACTACAAATTATACGCATAGTGTCTCGATAGAATATTTACCGTTTTTTGAGATATTTAAGGCCGAAGAAAAAGCCGATAATTGATATATGACCTTGACCTTAGGGATTTTCCGAAACGGAAGTAACATGGCTCTATAGAATCTTATACTGCATCTTCAGACAAAATTTCATGTAAATCATACAAAAAATAAAGCCTACAGGGCTTAAAAACCGTTAAGTTTTAATACGAAAATTTAATTAGCATAATGACGTCATGTGACGTCATATGGCGTTCATCTTTTCAGAATGTAAAGAAAACATAGAGACTAATATTCAGTCCAAATCTCAGCTTTCTACCTTTTCTGGAAGCGATTTTATACGCATTTGAAATTTGACGTCATTAGTTCGAATCTTGGATTCGCCATAAAACATTTGCCTTTTCGAATTTGAAAAAACGGACACCGGGATGCACAACTAGAGCCTAACATACACATTCTGTGAAATTTTGATGAAAATCGAACCAGAAATAATGGCTGTAGACCGCGTACAAACTTTTTCACCTGACGTCAAATCTGACGTTATATGACGTCATATGAATATACAATTCATTGCGTCGGAAAGCCCATGGTTTGAAATATATGCCATAAAATTTTCATTGTTCTGAGTCAATGGCAACACCTCGAAATTAACACAAATATAAGAGGAAGAAAAAAAGAATAAGAAGAAGAAGAAGAATAACTAGACTTCTTTTGTTTTGAACAAAAGATAGGGCTTTCTGCACTGCAAACCATGACAAACCTGGTGTTTTTCGAATTTTGGCAAACCTATATAATCCTGCACAATTAAGTCGTAATATATAACTTCTGTGAAAATTCCATGCAAATCCGTCCATAAATGACGGCTGTGCAGCGCGAATGAACTTTGGTAGCTTTTTGTAGTTTTGATGTCATGTGACGTCATATGAAAATTTTACTCATTAAATCTTAATGTTCATGATTACCTACATAGGACATTAAATTTTCATTGTCTATGAGCCTTTGCATCATGAGTAAATTGACATTCAGGAATCGGAAATTCTCTACAATTTGATGACGTCATATGACGCTCATCTTTACAAAATGCAAAGGAAACACAGAGACGTATAAGCTCGCTAAATATCAAATTTCTATCTCATCTAGAAACGATTTTATACGTATTTAAAATTTGACGTCCTTGGCTCGAATCTTTGATTCGTCAAAGAACCTTAGTTCTTTCAAATCTTGGCAAACCTATAGAATCCTGCACAATGAGGTCGTAATATATAACTTCTGTGAAGATTTCATGCCAATCTATCAATAAATGACGGCTGTACAGAGCGGACAAACTTTGGTAGTTATTTATAGTTCTGACGTCGTGAGACGTCATATGAAAATTTTAAACATTGAATCTAAATGTTCCTGTTTATGTACAAAGGACATTTAATTTGCATTGTCTATGAAGCTTTGGAACATGAGGAAAATTGACATCAAGAAATCGGAAATTCTATACAACTTGATGACGTCATATGACGTTCATCTTTACAAAATGCAAAGGAAACACAGAGATATATAATCTCGCCAAATATCAACTTTCTATCTCATCTAGAAACGATTTTATACGTATTTGAAATTTGACGTCCTTGGTTCAAATCTTGGATTCGCAATAGAACCTTTGCTTTTTCGAATCTTGGCAAACCTATATAATCCTGCACAATGAGGTCTTAATATATAACTTCTGTGAAAATTCCATTACAATCCGTCCATAAATGACGGCTGTACAGTGCGTACAAAATTTGGTAGCTATTTTTAGTTCTGACGTCATGTGACGCCATGTGAAGATAAAAATAATATATTCCAAAATGCTATTGCTTCAGGTGTCTGTTGATAGAATTTCAATAACAACATGAAAAGGTTGGAAAAAAAGAATAATAATAACTAGATTTCATTCGTTGATACGAATGATAGGACTTTCTGCTAACATTGAAAAATATAAAGATTAATTCCGATAGAAAGGATATATATTAAAGTCCCTACCTTTTCCTTCTTTTTTTTCGTATGAACTTCTCATGCATGAACTTTTTGAAATAAGCCATATTCCAAAAATAAACAAGTAACTGGTGTTGCAAGCAACACATGAGTCCCCTACCGGTGAGGTGCATAATTTTTCCATTACCACAGCAACCAGAATTTTGGTCCAAGAAAAACAAGACTTTGGTTAAAGTAAATGTAAGGGAATATTTAAGTTATGTCCATTTAAGCAAGACTTATATGTAGAGTTGTTGTCTCTGGTGTGCCCACTATACAATTCATGCAAGCAAGACAGATGCAAGAAATAGAATTAATAATAGTTACCTTGGCTGATCCAAAATGTTTTTCTTTAGTCTTTAATCTTGTTGATGAGAAATGAGAACTTTCACTCTGCATCACCACCCTGACTATATACATGCCTTATAAAATTTATTATAAAGTTATCGCGGTCGCGGGATCCCATTTTTTGCCATATTTTCACTATTTCCGTTACCATAGCAACCACAATTTTAGTCAAAGAACAAAAATAAAATGATGTGCATAATCTACATATTGCCATCTAGTGTACCAAGTTTCATCAAGTTAGCATGCTTAGTTATAAAGTTATCATGGGATCCCATTTTTATTTGCCATATTTTCACTATTTCCGTTACCATAGCAACCACAACTTTAGTCGAATAAAAAAAATAAAACAATGTGCATAATCTACACATTGCCATCTAGTCATATACCAAGTTTCATCAAGTAAGCTTGCTTGTGCCATATTTTCACTATTTCCGTTACCATAGCAACCACAATTTACGAACATATACGACTGCGTTCAGACAATAATAGGACATTGAGGATAGTAATCCGACTTTTTCGCTTTTCGTGTCGTAGCGCTGTCTGATCTCAAACGGGAGCCATAATCGGCACTGTGTGAACGCCGCAATACAGACAAATTAGCTTGCAGCGTCTTGAACGGATGACATGTGTTGATCATTTTGTTTAAAACGTCTACACTTATACACGCTCATGGTATCTCAAGCTGGCAATTAAATTACATTGTACTATAACATATATTTTCACATAGGTTATCATTTATCATAAATTTGGAATATAGCTTGTACAACATTTATCGATTGATGCAACAATAAAGTCGGGAAATTGCAATGTTTCAACAACGGTCTAAATGACATGTGTCAAAACGCTCAAAGGATTATGGGTAACACAATGCTGCAACTGATATTCATAAGTAACGTAAATAAAATGATTTGACAAAACACTAAATCATTGTCAACACTTGTTTAATTTGTTTGTTTGTTTGTTCGGTTTAACGTCCCACCGACAGTATTTCAGTCATTTGGAGACGATGTCTACTTAATGCAGTTATAGTGCTGCCACACTGCAGTATCACGTCGTAGACATGTGGCATGATACCACACCCAGTCACATTATCCTGATACCGGGAAAACAGTCCTGCAACTACCCTTATATGCTAAGTGTCAAGCAAGGGAGCTATAACAGTACCATTTTTTACGACTTTGGTATCGAACCCACGACCTCCCGCTCCCGAGGCGGACGCTCTAAACACTCGGCCACCGGGAACGGTACACCTGTTTAGCTAGTAATATCAGTATGATATAAGTAAAAAGATTTAGGTTTTTTTTCAATTTATATGACTAATACATATCTGTAAACTTACATTTTCCGAAAATGCTTCAATTAAGGTGAAAGCGAAAGTAGGATATTTTATGAAAATTCTTACAAATGGCTTTATATTCGTATTTTTTATGTAACTTCCTTATTTCTTGATCAATTTCAAAACTCTAGGTGCCAAATTAAAATTAATGTAAAACTTATTTCTAATGATTCTTAAGATATAAGTCGTAAAATTCTGACATGACGGCAAAATCGCTGAAATTCTATATGTTTAAATTTTTATTTTTGATGTTACTTCCTTATACTTTGATCAATTTCAAAACTTAAGGTACCAAAATAATCGTCTTAAAATTCTCTACATCTCATTCGCTGAATGTGTTGACTTATTTCATATGGGTTTTAAGATATAAGCCTTGAAACTCTTACATAACGACAAAATCGCTGAAATTTACATGTTAAATTCTTATTTTTGATGTAACTTCCTTATACTTGGATCAATTTCAAAACTTTAGGTACCAAAATAATTGTCTTAAAATTCTCTACATTTCACACGCTTTATCTATAGGAATATTTTTAATAGTTTTTGAGATACAAGCTCTTAAACCTTTTGAAAAATGAAAAAATCACCAAAGCTATATGCACGAATTTCGTTTTTTTCCCCATTACTCCATGAATCTTAGGTCAATCATTAAACTTTAAGCATCAAAAGAACGGCCAAACATTGCTCTACAAATAATATTCATCATCATATTTTCAAAAATCAAAGGATTTCGAGATATAAACTGTTAAACACACTGAGGGTTACCGAATTTTGTTTTTTCCGCCATAACTCAACCTATTCAACCCCGATCATCAAAAACTAAATATCATCTGAAAGGTCTTTCTAAGCACTACAAATTATACGCATAGTGTCTCGATAGAATATTTACCGTTTTTGAGATATTTAAGGCCGAAGAAAAACCCGATAATTGATATATGACCTTGACCTTTGGGATTTTCCGGAAACGGAAGTGACATGGCTCTATAGATTCTAATACTGCATCTTCAGACAAAATTTCAAGTAAATCATACAAAAAATAAAGCCTACAGGGCTTAAAAACCGTTAAGTTTAAATACGAAAGTTTTAAGAGCATTATGACGTCATGTGACGTCATATGGCGTTCATTCTTTTAGAATTTATAGAATATCTGGAAACTAATATTCAGCCCAAATCTCAGCTTTCTAGCTTTTCTGGAAGCGATTTTATACGCATTTGAAATTTGACGTCATTAGTTCGAATCTTAGATTCGCCATAAAACCTTTGCCTTTTCAAATTTGGAAAAACGGACACCGGGATGCACAACTAGAGCCTAACATACACATTCTGTGAAATTTTGATGAAAATCGATCCAGAAATAATGGCTGTAGACCGCGTACAATCTTTTTCACCTGACGTCAAATCTGACGTTATTTGACGTCATATGAATATGAAATTCATTGCATCCAAAAGCTCATGGTTTGAAATATATGCCATAAAATTTTCATTGTTCTGAGTCAATGGCAACACCTCGAAATTAACACAAATATAAGAGGAAGAAAAAAAGAATAAGAAGAAGAAGAAGCAGAAGAATAACTACACTGACCCAAAATGAAAACTTTACACTTTTTATTCATAAATATTTTCTTTAACAATCAACTTTCCATTTTGACAGTTATACAGTATTATGAGGCAATCAACACACTTCAAGGTTATGTAACAGAATAATGTTTGCCCCGAGTATTTCACGATATAGAGCGGATTAACTGTTTTCACACTTTGCACGTGCACAGCACCACGTGGCTCACTTACAAATTTGTTATTGGCACAGACTCATTCAGTCTTTACCAGAAATTTGAAAAAACACATTTAATAAGGAAAATTATTGATAATTAGCAATGCCACGCCTTTCTGAAAATGAAAGAAACCAAGCTATTGGTATGTTATTGGCGGGTTCAACAGCAGTAGCTGTCTCAGCTCATTTTGGCTGTTCTAGGCAGACTATTCAAAACTTACAAAGTCGGTATGTTGCAACTGGATCTGTCCATGATCGACATAGGCCCGGTCGCGCACGTGTAACAACGCAACGTACTGATCGCGCAATTACGTTAACGCATTTGCGTAATCGATTTTTACCTGCAACCGTCACTGCCCGACGTTATGGGGTTCATGCTCAGACCATCATAAATCGTTTAAGGCAAAACCAGGTCCCGATTCGCGCCCGACGACCTTATACTGGTCAAATTTTGACACGCCATCATCGAGCCATCCGACTTCAATGGGCACAACGTCATCTGCGCTTTACGCAGCGGCAATGGAATTCTGTCATGTATGTATTCTTCAGTTTCACCCCTTTCCTCTTAATTGATGACAAAAACAAGGAAAATGTCCACATTTCAAAATCTTTCTTCCACTGATACATTACCGATACATTTAGCTTTCACAATTAGCTAACATCAAATTTCTATATGAAATGCATATTGATATATCGATATTTAAAACAGGTGTAAAGTTTTCATTTTGGATCAGTGTAGATTTCGTTTGCACGGCAAACGATAGGACTTTCTGCAAACCGCTTAAAACTCAATCAAACTGAAAATTATTAATACGGAATACGCAGAAAATATTAGGTATCTAGAGTGTAACCTATACATTCTTTGAAAATTTTCAAAAAATTCATCAATTTATAATGTTTCAGATCGCTTACAAACTTTTTGATCCAACGTTTATTCTGAAGTCATATGGTTGTGAATATAATTGCATATGAAAATTCAGCATATTTAATATATATGCCCTAAATTTTTTGTAGTTCTGGACCATTGGGATCACACTGAATTTTCTTGCACCAGAAATGAAAACAAATAATAACCCCATGATGTCAAATGACGTCCGGCCTATGAAAATCTGAAGAAAACCTTTAAAATTACAATATGTGTGAATTTCAGCTTTTTATCTCATATGAAATACTCATTCTGATTAAAGTCATCTCCTATATAAACGCTACATAAGACTGTAGGAAGATTGTGTACTTTAGTCAGATTGTACTAAATTTAATTTCGAGGTCACATTTTTTTTAAACTTGGTTTCACCACAGAACCTCGGTCCTTTCAATATTTTGGAAACGAAAGTAAGGATGCACAAACAAAATCCTAACTTATACCTTCTGTGAATTTACTAGAAAATCCATTCAAAAATAAATTCTACAGAGCGCGTACAAACGTTTTAACTGACGTCAAATCTAGCGTCTATGATGTCATATGATATGGTAGTTGTCTTTAACTACAGAATATACCCAGTCGGCAGAAGTTATCGGGCCAATATAGCACTGATATCGGCACCTATGTCTGCACTGTGGATGATTAATACCTCCACAAAATGCTTTGATACAGGAGAAGCCAGACTCCAGGCAGAGCATAGATAAGCACTTGTTATACATAGTAGATTATATATGATAGCAATCAATAAGTAAATAAAGTCATTTTTTAAAGTGGATAGAGAATCAGTTATGGTTATTTGGCACAGCAGGCACAGTTCTTAGACATTGCACTTCTCTTAGTAGCCATCTGTTTACATTTTATGTTTCAAGTAAATACCATGTATAATATTCAAGTTAATGTTGAGACAAGAAAAAAAAGCTATTTAACAAAGGGAGATAATTAAACAAGAGGGCCATGATGGCTCTGAATCGCTCACCTGATTATAAATGAGCAACATATGTTGAATTTTTCATATTGACCTACTTTTTGACCCCACATGACCCACTTTTGAATTTGTCCAAGATTTTATGGAAACAGACATTCTGACTAAGTTTCATGAAGATATGGCCAAAAATGTGGCATATGGAGTGTAAACAAGGTTTTTATAAGATTTGAACTCATGACCTACTTTTTGACCCCACATGGCCAAAATTCGAACTTGTCCAAGATTTTATGGAAAGAAACATTCTGACCAAGTTTCATAAAGATTGGGCCAAAAATGTGGCCTCTGGAGTGTTAACAAGGTTTTTCTAAGATTTGAACCCATGACCTACTTTTTGACTCCACATGGCCCAAATTCAAACTTGTCCAAGATTTTATGGAAAGAAACATTCTGACCAAGTTTCATGAAGATTGGGCCAAAAATATGGCCTCTAGAGTGTTAACAAGGTTTTTATAAGACTTGACCTTGTGACCTACTTTTTGACCCCCACATGACCCAATTTCAAACTTGTCCAAGATTTTATGGAGAGAAAACTTCTGACCAAGTTTCCTGAGGATTTGGCAAAAAATGTGGCCTCTAGAGTGTAACAAGTTTTTAATTTTTTTCCCCTCTGACCAAGTTTCCTGAGGATTGGGCTAAAAATGTGGCCTCTAGAGTGTAAACAAGATTTTTCTAAGATTTGACCTCGTGACCTTCTTTTTGACCCCTCATGACGCAATTTCGAACTTGTCCAAGATTTTATTGAGACAAACATTCTAACCAAGTTTCATGAAGATTGGCCTAAAAATATGGCCTCTAGATTGTTAACAAGCCAGATTGTTGACGACGCACGACGGACGAAGGGCCGTCACAAAAGCTCACCCTTGAGCCCGTTGCGCTCAGGTGAGCTTAAAATGGGACCAGGTAGAGTTACAGTACTTGGACACTGCAGTTTTCCTAGTTGCCATCAGATTCTGGTTACATTTTAAATTTCAAGTCAATTCATTGTATAATATTTGAGAAATGTTCCGGACAAGAAAAACAAAATTAACCAAAGGGAGATAATGCAAAAATGAAACCAGGGCAATAATTGAAACAACTCAAGTGAAATTTATGACATGCACCTATCCACCTGATTATCAATTCACACACAACATTTGAACCGAGTTGGTTAAGAAATGTAGTTCACATCACAAGATATTTAAAGTCAAATCAGGGGCAATAACTCCGTAATCCTCGTGGGAACGAAGTGAATTTTGCGTCTTGTGCATCTACTGCTAATGAAATACATTTTTTGCAAAGTATTAGATGAATCAGACTGAAATTGAAAGAGGAATTCACTGGACAAGACATTTCAAGTTGATTCAGGGGCAATAACATCGTAATCCTTGTGGGAATGAAGTGAAATTTGCGTCTTGCACAATTAGTTCTTCTGTCAGGGGTCAAGATAAGCTGCGTATTTGCGTTATTACACAAATAAAATAGATAAAACCCAATTCTTTTAAAATTCTTGCGTATCAAAAGCAATTAAAATAAGATTAATCAAATATCCAAAATATTAAAGCGTACTGGTACGCAACATTTTGAAACCCAGTGATGTTTACAAATACTCGTATATGTTTGACTGGTTACTTGCGAATCCGCAAAATAGTCTTCAAACGATTTCCGGTAATTTCCTACTTTGAGTTCCATTCAAGTAAAACATAAATCCAGTCTGTCTTATTTGTTCATCTGACGCTTTTCTATTTGTTTGCTCTTTTCTATTTGTTTGCTTCAAATATGGTTACATAAGGCAGGAAGAAACGGGTAAACGTTTAAAAACAACACTGAGTAGATATCTAGCACTGCAAACCAAACATCAGGCATTTGTGTCACAATAATTGAGATCTGGAAGTTGAGATAGAGTTGATAGCATCCAATTCCATGTTAACCAATAAATAATTTGTTTTAATTCAATATTAAAAGGTGCTAAAACTTTGGATCAGGAAGATCAAATATGATTGAATGTTTTTGTTTTATTTAATTGTTGAGGAGCTAATGATAAATCCTGCTTATGATAATTGTTAAATTGACATTGTTGCATACAAGAACAGCAGGCATATATACCAGTAAGAACATCTTGGGTAGCTCTGTGTACTGTACTGTAATGTACTAGGGTATACTATATAGATAAAGAATAGAATTGAAACACCATTAAATTATTGTCATCACTTGTTTAGCTAGTAATATCAATATGATATTAGTAAAAAGTTTATTTTGCAATTTATATGACTAATACATATCTGTGAACTTATATTTTCCGAAAATGCTTCAATTAAGGTGAAAGCGACAGTAGGATATTTTTCGAATATTCTACAATAGGGTTTAAATTCCTATTTTTGATGTTACTTCCTTATACTTAAATCAATTTCAAATTTTAAGGTACCAAAATAATTGTCTGAAAATTCTCTACATTTCACATGCTTTATGTTTAGGAATATTTTTAATACTTTTTGAGATACAAGCTTTTAAACCTCCTGAAGAATGAAAAAAATCACCAAAGCTATATGCACAAATTTCGTTTTTTTCCCCCATAACTCCATAAATCTTTGGCCAATCATTAAACTTTAAGCATCAAAAGAACGGTCAAACATTGCTCTACAAATGATATTCATCATCATATTTTCAAAAATCAAAGGTTTTCGAGATATAAACTGTTAAACACACTGTGGGTTACCAAATTTTCATTTTTCCGCCATAACTCAACCGATTCAACCCCGATCATCAAAAACTAAATATCTTCTGAAAGGTATTTTCAAGCACTATAAATTATACGATAGTGTCTCGATAGAATATTTACCGTTTTTGAGATATTTAAGGCCAAAGAAAAAGCCGATAATTGATATATGACCTTGACCTTTTGGATTTTCCAGAAACGGAAGTGACATGGCTCCATAGAATCTAATACTGCATCTTCAGACAAAATTTCAAGTAAATCATACAAAAAATAAAGCCTACAGGGCTTAAAAACCGTTAAGTTTTTATACGAAAGTTTTATTAGCATTATAACGTCATATGACGTCATATGGCGTTCATCTTTTTAGAATATAAAGAAGACCTAAAGACTAATATTCAGTCTAAATATCAGCTTTCTAGCTCTTCTGGAAGCGATTTTATACGCATTTGAAATTTGACGTCATTAGTTCGAATCTTGGATTCGCCATAAAACATTTGCCTTTTCGAATTTGGAAAAACGGACACCGGGATGCACAACTAGAGCCTAACATACACATTCTGTGAAATTTTTATGAAAATCGGTCCAGAAATAATGGATGTAGACCGCGTACAAACTTTTTCACCTGACGTCAAATCTGACGTTATATGACGTCATATGAATATGATATTCATTGCATTCGAAAGCTCATCGTTTGAAATATACGCCATAAAATTTTCATTGTTCTGAGTCAATGGCAACACCTCGAAATTAACACAAATATAAGAGGAAGAAAAAAAGAATAATAATAATAAGAAGAAGAAGAATAAGAATAAGAAAAAACATAACAAACCCAATAGGACTTTCTGCTTTAGGCAGAAAGCCCTAATAAGAAAAAACATAAGAAAAAACATAACAAACCCAATAGGTCTTTCTACCTGAGGCAGAAAGCCCTAATAAAAGTTTGAAGAAAGCCGTTATAACAAAGGCAATATGCTTATCGGTCCTGGTGTACACCATTGCATCCTAAAATGCACCTCATTCACAGTGTCTAGGTAGAATCTTTCTCGTTTTTGAGATACACCTTGCCGAAAACACCCACCAACAACTGACATATGACCTTGACCTTTACGATTTTCCGAAAACGGAAGTGACTGAGGTAAATGAGATGCTATGTTGCACATTCAGTGAAAATTTTATGCAAATCGGTCAAAAGTTAAGGCATGTAGTGCTACAAAACCCTACATTTTGGATTAAAAGTTTGTTAACGCGTCATGACGTCATTTTACGTCATACGACGTCAGTCTTTTCAGAGCTGTAAGAAATTGAAAAGACACATGTTCTGTCCAAATTTGAAGTTTCTAGCTTATCTGAAAGCTTCGTAATACTTAAATAAATTTTCAGGTCCAAACTTCGAAACTTGGTTCAGCCATAGATCCTTGGTCTTTTTGAATGTTGCAAAATGTATATAATCCTGAACAACTAAGTCCCAATCCATTCATTCTGTGAAAAAATCAAGTCAATTGGTCAAGAAATGACGGCTGTAGAGCGCGTAAAAGCTTTGGTAGCTTTTTTCAACCCTGAGGTCACGTGACATCACATGAAGAAAAAATATTCTGCAATCAAAAGCGCCAAAGTCACTGTGCATACTGTTGAAATTTCATGCTGCTGCCTTGTCGATAACCTGTTCTAATTTGAACGTCAAAAGGAAGAAAAAAGTAGAATAATAATAATAACTAGACTTCTTTTGTTTTGAACAAAAGATAAGGCTTTCTGCACTGCAAACCATGACAAACCTGGTGTTTTTCGAATTTGGCAAACCTATATAATCCTGCACAATGAAGTCGTAATATATAACTTCTGTGAAAATTCCATGCCAATCCGTCCATAAATGACGGCTGTACAGCGCGGATGAACTTTGGTAGCTTTTTTAAGTTTTGATGTCATGTGACGACATATGAAAATTTTACTCATTAAATCTTAATGTTCATGATTACCTACATAGGACATTAAATTTTCATTGTCTATGAACCTTTGCAACATGAGTAAATTGACATTCAGGAATCGGAAATTCTCTACAATTTGATGACGTCATATGACGTCATATGACGTTCATCTTTACAAAATGCAAAGGAAACACAGAGACGTATAAGCTCGCTAAAAATCAAATTTCTATCTCATCTAGAAACGATTTTATACGTATTTAAAATTTGACGTCCTTGGTTCGAATCTTTGATTCGCCATAGAACCTTAGTTCTTTCAAATCTTGGCAAACCTATATAATCCTGCACAATGAGGTCTTAATATATAACTCCTGTGCAAATTCCATGACAATCCGTCCATAAATGACGGCTGTACAGCGCGTACAAACTTTGGTAGCTATTTTTAGTTCTGACGTCATGTGACGTCATATGAAAATGTTAAGCATTGAATCTAAATGTTCATGATTACCTTCATTGGACATTAAATTTTCATTGTCTATGAACCTTTGCAACATGAGTAAATTGACATCAAGAAATCGGAAATTCTTTACAACTTGATGACGTCATATGACGTCATATGACGTTCATCTTTACAAAATTCAAAGAAAACACAGAGACATATAATCTCGCCAAATATCAACTTTCTATCTCATCTAGAATCGATTTTATATGGATTTGAAATTTGACGTCCTTGGTTCGAATCTTGGATTTTCCATAGAACCATAGTTCTTTCGAATCTTGGCAAACCTATATAATCCTGCACAATGAGGTCTTAATATATAACTCCTGTGAAAATTCCATGACAATCCGTCCATAAATGACAGCTGTACAGCGCGTACAAACTTTTGTAGCTATTTTTAGTTCTGACGTCATGTGACGTCATGTGAAGATAAAAATAATATATTCCAAAATGGCATTGCTTCAGGTGTCTGTTGATAGAATTTCTTTGTCCTAGACCTTCAGCAACTTAATGAAATAACAACATGAAAAGGTTGGAAAAAAAGAATAATAACTAGATGTCATTCGTGAAAACGAATGATAGGACTTTCTGCAAACTGTGTTAATGCAAAAAGCAGGAGATAGAAGCTTCGTGCAATGACTCACCTCTGTATTACATGTTCATGCTGAACAATTGACATTTTATTCCGAAATTAGTGCAAACAATAAGAACTAAGTATTAGTCTGTGACGTAACATGATGTCATATGACGTCAGGACATGACCGCAAACTTGATTTCTAGTTTAAAAGTCCTATGTTCGAATCTTACTCCAGCCACAATACTTCCTGAAGCTCCTTATTCCTAGAATGAAATTTACGGTCCTATGTTCGAATCTTATTTCAGCAACAGAACTTCGTTTTTCGGAATTAAGGTGAGGTGACAAAATATTCACACCTTAGTTTCAAGATGTACCATCTGTAAAAATGTGAAGAAAATCTGATCATAAATGACGGCTCTAGAGCACGAACACCATTTTCCACTATTTTTTAGCTGTGACGTCATGTGACGTTATAGGGTGCTGAAGATGCTTTTGTTCAAAAGCGCATACCATACTCTCATAACTCTGAATTTTTCATTTTCTGAACAACTGGCATCATGTCGAAATCATTGCCTAAAATGAATATCAAGAAGTATGCTTATGACGTCACATGACGTCATATGACGTCACGACTCAAAATATTTGTAGAAATTCTGCAGAACTGCAAACTGTGTAAGTTTCTACTTTCTATCTCATCCTGAAGCTCTTTAATCCTAAAATGAAATTTCGGTCCTATGTTCGAATCTTATTTCAGCCACAGAACTTCGGTCTTTCGGAATTTCGGTTAGCTGACAGGATATGCACACATTAGTTTTAAATTGTATCATCTGTGAAAATTTGAAGAAAATCCGACTATAAATGACGGCTGTAGAGCGCGAACACCATTTTTCACTATTTTTAGCTCTGACGTCATGTGACATCATAGGGTGCTGATGATGCATTTGTTTAAACGCGCATACTTTACTGTCATAACTCTGAAATTTTCATTATTCTGAACAACTGGCATCATATCGAAATCATTGCACTAAAATGAAAAATAAGAAGTAGGCCTATGACGTCACATGACGTCATATGACGTCACGACTTAAAATATATGTAGAAATACTGCAGAACTGCAAAATGTGTAAGTTTCAACTTTCTATCTCATCCTGAAGCTCTTTAATCCTAAAATGAAATTTTCGGTCCTATGTTCGATTCTTATTTCAGCCACAGAACTTCGGTCTTTCGGAAATTCGGTTAGCTGACAGGATATGCACACCTTTTATTCATGCTGTACGATCTGTGAAAATTTGAAGAAAATCCGACCATAAATGACGGCTGTAGAGCGCGAACACCATTTTTCACTATTTTTAGCTGTGACGTCATGTGACGTCATAGGGTGCTGAAGATGCTTTTGTTCAAAAGCGCATACTTTCATGTCATAACTCTGAAATTTTCATTATTCTGAACAACTGGCATCATGTCGAAACCATTGCCCTAAAATGAAAATTAAGAATTATGCCTATGACGTCACATGACGTCCTATGACGTCACAACTCAAAATATATGTAGAAATTCTGTAGAACTGCAAACTGTGTAAGTTTCAACTTTCTATCTCATCCTGAAGCTCTTTAATCCTAAAATGAAATTTTCGGTCCTATGTTCGAATCTCATTTCAGCCACAGAACTTCGGTCTTTCGCAATTTCGGTTAGCTGACAGGATATGCACACCTTTGATTCAAGATGTACAATCTGTTAAAATTGGAAGAAAATCCGACCATAAATGACGGCTGTAGAGCGCGAACACCATTTTTCACTATTTTTAGCTGTGACGTCATGTGACGTCATAGGGTGCTGAAAATCATTGAAATCAAAATTTCCTCACGTGACTAATAAGCTATAAAAATTACATCGTCCTAGGACTATTGCAACATATAAAAATAAGCGTTTAGAATAATAATAATAATAATAACTAGATTTCATTCGTTGATACGAATGATAGGACTTTCTGCTAAAATTGAAAAATATTAAGGTTAATTCCGTGAGAAAGAATATATATTAAATTCTCTAACCTTTACTCTTTTTTTTTTTCGTATGGACTTCTTTTAGCTTTGACGTCACATGACGTCATAGGGTGCTGGAAATTCTTTTGTTCTGAAGCGCATACTCTACTGTCGTAACTCTGAAATTTTCATTATTCTGAACAACTGGCATCATGTCAAAATCATTGCCTTAAAATGAAAATTAAGAAGTATGCTTATGACGTCATATGACGTCAAGACTCAAAATATATGTAGAAATTCTGCAGAATTGCAAACTGTGTAAGTTTCAACTTTCTATCTCATCCTGAAGCTCTTTAATCCTAAAATGAAATTTTCGGTCCTATGTTCGAATCTTATTTCAGTCACAGAACTTCGGTCTTTCGAAATTTCTGTTAACTGACAGGGTACGCACACCTTAGTTTCAAGATATACCATCTGTGAAAATTTGAATAAAATCCGGCCATAAATGGCAGCTGTAGAGCGTGAACACCATTTTTCACTATTTTAAACTGTGACGTCACATAACGTCATAGGGTGCTGTAGATGCTTTTATTCAAAAGCGCATACTTTACTGTCATAACTCTGAATTTTTCATTATTCTGAACAACAGACATCATGTCGAAATCATCACCCTAAAATGAAAATTAAGAAGTATGCCTATGACGTCACATGACGTCATATGACGTCACGACTCAAAATATTTGTAGAAATTTTGCAGAACTGCAAACTTTGTAAGTTTCAACTTTCTATCTCATCCTGAAGCTCTTTAATCCTAAAATGAAATTTTCGGTCCTATGTTCGAATCTTATTTCAGCCACAGAACTTCGGTCTTCGGAATTTCGGTTAGATGACAGGATATTCACACCTTAGTTTCAAGATGTACCATCTGTGAAAATTTAAAGTAAATCCGACCATAAATGACGGCTGTAGAGCGCGAACACCATTTTTCACTATTTTTAGCTGTGACGTCATGTGACGTCATAGGGTGCTGACGATGCTTTTGTTCAAAAGCGCATACTTTACTGTCATAATTCTGAAATTTTCATTATTCTGAACAACTGGCATCATGTCGAAATCATTGCCCTAAAATGAAAATTAAGAAGTATGCCTATGACGTCACATGACGTCATATGACGTCACCACTCAAAATATATGTAGAAATTCTGCAGAACTGCAAACTGTGCAAGTTTCAACTTTCTATCTCATCCTGAAGCTCTTTAATCCTAAAATGAAATTTTCGGTCTTATGTTCGAATCTTATTTCAGCCACAGAACTTCGGTCTTTCGGAATTTCGGTTAGCTGACAGGATATGCACACCTTTGATTCAAGATGTACCATCTGTGAAAATTTGAAGAAAATCCGACCGTAAATGACGGCTGTAGAGCGCGAACACCATTTTTCACTATTTTTAGCTGTGACGTCATGTGACGTCATAAGGTGCTGAAAATCATTGAAATCAAAATTTCCTCACGTGACTAATATGCCATGAAAATATTATCGTCCTAGGACTATTGCAACATATAAAAATAAGCGTTTAGTTAGGAAGAAGAAAAGAATAATAATAATAAACATAACAAACCCAATAGGACTTTCTGCTTTAGGCAGAAAGTCCTAATAAATATATGTAAAATGAAGTCACGTGACCTCATATGACGTTTTCTTTCACATAATTGTTAAGACACCCAGAGACCTACTAACTGACAAAATTTCAACTTTCTATCTGAAATAGGACAGTTTTTATAAGCATTTTAAAATTCACGTCCTTGGTTCGAATCTTGGATCCGCCATAGATGCTTGGACTTTTCGAATTTTGAAAAACGGACACCGGTATACACAATAAGAACGTAATATACACATTCTGTGAAAATATGATTAAAATCGGCCCATTAATAATGGCTCTGGATCGTGTAAAAACTTTCGTAGTCAATTTCAAATGTGACGTCATATGACGTCATAGGCTTTGGAAAATCATGGATATCGAAATTTCAGTGTCTGAATCATTTGTCATTAAATTTTTCATTGCCCTTCGACAATTTTAACATATAGAAATACTCTGTTAATATTAGAAATACATTATCATATAATGACGTCACGTGACGTCATATGACGTTTACTTTCACAAAATGTTTAAGACTCTTAGAGACCTATATACTGACCAAATACCACTTTTATATCTGAAATAGGACCGATTTTATAAGCATTTAAAAATTTACGACCTTGGTTCGAATCTTGGAATCGCTATAGAACCATGGACTTTTCGCGTTTTGAAAAAAGGACACCGAGATTCACAACGAGAACTTAATATACACATTCTGTGAAAATTTGATGAAAATCGGCCCATTAATAATGGTTTTGGACCGTGTACAAACTTTCGTAGTCAATTTCAAATGTGACGTCATATGACGTCATAGGCTTCTGATAATCATTGAAATCAAAATTTCAGCATCTGAAGCATGTGTCATTAAATTTTCATTGCCCTTCGAAAATTTCAACTTATAGACATAATCTTGTTAGAATTAGAAATTCATTATCATATAATGACGTCACGTGACGTCATATGACATTTATTTTCACAAAATGTTTAAGACTCCCAGAGACCTATATACTGACCAAATATCATATTTCTATCTCAAATAGGACCGATTTTATAAGAATTTGAAAATTTACGACCTTGGTTCGAATCTTGGAATCGCTATAGAACCTTGGACTTTTCGAATTTTGAAAAAAGGACACCTGGATGCACAACTAGAACTTAATATACACATTCTGTGAAAATTTGATGAAAATCGGCCCATTAATAATGGCTCTGGACCGTGTACAAACTTTCGTAGTCAATTTCAAACGTGACGTCATATGACGTCATAGGCTTATGGTAATCACTGAAATCAAATTTTCAGTGTCTGAATCATTTGTCATTAAATTTTCATTGCCCTTCGACAATTTCAACATATAGAAATACTCTTGTTAATATTAGAAATACATTATCATATAATGACGTCACGTGACGTCATATGACGTTTATTTTCACAAAATGTTTAAGACTCTTAGAGACCTATATACTGACCTAATATCATCTTTCTATCTCAAATAGGACCGATTTTATAAGCATTTGAAAATTTACGACCTTGGTTCGAATCTTGGAATCGCTATAGAACCTTGGACTTTTCGAATTTTGAAAAACGGACACCTGGATGCACAACTAGAACTTAATATACACATTCTGTGAAAATTTGATGAAAATCAGTCCTTTCTGGACAGTTTACAAACTTTTGTAGCATATGTCAATTGTGACGTCATATGACGTCATAGACATATGAAAATCATAGAAATCAAAATTTCCTCACGTGACTAATAAGCCATAAAAATTTCATCGTCCTATGATTATTGCAACATAGAAAAATAAGCGTTTAGTTAGGAAGAAAAAAAGAATAATAATAATAATAATAAGAAGAAGAAGAATAAACAGTACAAACCCAATATGCTTATCGGTCCTGGTGTACACCATTGCATTCTAAAATGCACCTCATTCTCTCAAATACGCATCGCAATTCACCTTTCAACACGGGCACTCTTTCCTGCGTAGGAACGTCCGGATAGAGGGTAACCAACCCAATAACCGCCTTCTTCTCTTCCTTCAAATTGCCAGATTTTCATATACAAGCCCTTTCCGAAAAACATGAATATCTGCCATGTTTGTTGACGGAATCACTTGAAATTTTCAGGACATTTTGCACATTGTAGGCTACGGCATTCGTGCAAATTTCAACTTCAAACATCAACTTGCCGATTTTATATGAATTTTTTAATAATTTCTGCTTAAATATGCATGACGTTATAATCACGTGACCAAACAAGTATTCCTTGCAGTATACATCACTTCACTTTTCAGTGTGTTAATCCTGAAGAAATCATAATTTTTGACTCAAAGTTCATGAAACTACAGCGTTTCAATTTCGTTAAAAGTACACTTTTCGCCTTTCTGTCATAAGTCAACCAATTCAACCCCGATCTTCAAAAACTAAATATCACCTGAAAGGTCTTTCAAATCACTACAGATTTTATCCACAGTGTCTAGGTAGAATCTTGTTCGTTTTTGAGATACACCTTGCCGAATAAAAACACCATCAGCTCTCTAATCCTAAAATGAAATTTTCGGTCCAATGTTCGAATCTTATTTCAGCCACACAACTTCGGTCTTTCGGAATTTCGGTTAGCTGACAGGATATGCACACTTAACTTTCAAGATGTACCATCTGTGAAAATTTGAAGAAAATCCGACCATAAATGGCGGCTGTAGAGCGTGAACACCATTTTTAACTATTTTTAGCTCTGACGTCACATGACGTCATAGTGTGCTAAAGATGCTTTTGTTCAAAGGGCATACTTTACTGTCATAACTCTGAAATTTTCGTTATTCTGAACAACTGGCATCATGTCAAAATCATTGCCCTAAAATGAAAATTAAGAAGTATGCTTATGACGTCACAAGACGTCATATGACGTCAAAACTCAAGATATATGTAGAAATTCTGCAGAACTGCAAACTGTGTAAGTTTCAAACCTTCTATCTCATCCTGAAGCTCTTTAATCCTAAAATGAAATTTTTGGTCCTATGTTCGAATCTTTTTTCAGCCACAGAACTTCAGTCTTTTGGAAGTTTGGTTAGCTGACAGGATATGCACATCTGAGTTTCAAAATGTACCATCTGTGAAAATTTGAAGAAAATCTGACAATAAATGACGGCTGTAGAGTGCGAACAACCATTTTTCATTATTTTTTGCTGTGACGTCATGTGACGACATAGGGTGCTGAAGATGCTTTTGTTCAAAGCACATACCTTGCTTTCATAACTCTGAAATTTTCATTATTCTGAACAACTGGCAACATGTCGAAATCATTGCCCTAAAATGAATATTAAGAAGTATGCTTATGACGTCACATGACGTCATATGACGTCACGACTCAAAATATTTGTAGAAATTCTGCAGAACTGCAAACTGTGTAAGTTTCAACTTTCTATCTCATTGAAGCTCTTTAATTCTAAAATGAAATTTTCGGTCCTATGTTCGAATCTTATTTCAGCCACAGAACTTCGGTCTTTCGGAATTTCGGTTAGCTGACAGGATATGCACACCTTTTATTCAAGATGTACCATCTGTGAAAATTTGAAGAAAATCCGACCATAAATGACGGCTGTAGAGCGCGAACACCATTTTTCACTATTTTTAGCTGTGACGTCATGTGACGTCATAGGATGCTGAAGATGCTTTTGTTCAAAAGCGCATACTTTGCTTTCATAACTCTGAAATTTTCATTATTCTGAACAACTGGCATCATGTTGAAATCATTGCCCTAAAATGAAAATTAAGAAGTATGCTTATGACGTCACATGACGTCATATGACGTCACGACTCAAAATATTTGTAGAAATTCTGCAGAACTGCAAACTGTGTAAGTTTCAACTTTCTATCTCATCCTGAAGCTCTTTTATCCTAAAATGAAATTTTCGGTCCTATGTTCGAATCTTATTTCAGCCACAGAACTTCGGTCTTTCGGAATTTCGGTTAGCTGACAGGATATGCACACCTTTGCTTCAATATGTACCATCTGTGAAAATTTGAAGAAAATCCGACCATAAATGACGGCTGTAGAGCGCGAACACCATTTTTCACTATTTTTAGCTGTGACGTCATGTGACGTCATAGGGTGCTGAAAATCATTGAAATCAAAATTTCCTCACGTGACTAATAAGCCATAAAATTTCATCGTCCTAGGACTATTGCAACATATAAAAATAAGCGTTTAGTTAGGAAGAAGAAAAGAATAATAATAATAATAATAAACATAACAAACCCAAAAGGTCTTTCTGCTTGAGGCAGAAAGCCCTAATAACTAGATGTCATTCGTCTAAACGAATGATAGGACTTTCTGCAACCTGTGTTAATGCAAAAAGCAGGAGATAGAAGTTTCATGTAATGACTCACCTCTGGTAGTATTTCATGTTCATGCTGAACAATTGACATTGTATTCCGCGAAAAATAAGCGTTTCGTTACGAAGAAAAAAAAAATAAGTAGCAGTAGTAGTAGTATGCTTATGACGTCATATGAGGTCACGACTCAAAATATATGTAGAAATTATGCAGAACCGCAAACTGAGTAAGTTTCAACTTTCTATCTCATCCCGAAGTTCTTTAACCTTAAAATGAAATTTTTGGTCCTATGTTCGAATCTTATTTCAGCTACAATACTTCGGTTTTTCGGAATTAAGGTTAGCTGACAAAATATATTTACACCTTAAGTTCAAGATGTACCATCTGTAAAAGTTGAAGAAATCTGATCATAAATGGCGGCTGTAGAGCGCGAAAACCATCTTTCACTATTTTTAGCTCTGATGTCACGTGACGTCATAGGGTGCTGAAAATGCTGTTGCTCAAAGCGCATACGTTACTGCCAAAAACTCTGAAATTTTCATTATTCTGAACAACTGGCATCATGTCGAAATTATTCCCCCAAATTAAAAATAAGTGGTATGCTTATGACGTCCTCTGACGTCACGATTCAAAATATTTGTAGAAATGCTGCAGAACTGCAAACTTTGTAAGTTTCAACTTTCTATCTCTATCCTGAAGCTCTTCAATCCTAAATGAAATTTTTGGTCCTATTGTTCGCATATTACTTCAGCCACAGAACTTCGGTTTTTTCGGAATTTCGGTAAGCTGGCAGGATATGTACAACCTTAGTTTCAAGGTGTACCATCTGTGAAAATAAGAAGAAAATCCGATCATAAATGGCCGCTGTAGAGCGCGAACACCATTTTTCAAATATTTTTTGCTCTGACGACACATGACGTCATAGGGTGCTGAAGATGCTTTTGTTCAAAAGTGCATACTTTACTGTCATAACTCTAAAATTTTCATTATTCTGAATAACTGGCATCATGTCGAAATCATTGCCCATAAAATGAAAATTAAGAAGTATGCTTATGAGTCACATGACGACATTTGACGTCATGACTCAAATATATTGAGAAGTTCTGCAGAACTGCAAACTGTGTAATGTTTCAACTTTCTATCTCATCCTGAAGCTCCTTAATGCTAAAATGAAATTTTCGGTCCTATGTTCGAATCTTATTTCAGCCACAGAACTTCAATCTTTCGGAAATTCGGTTAGCTGACAGGATATGCACACCTTAGTTTCATGATGTACCATCTGTGAAAATATGAAGATAATCCGACCATAAATCGCGGCTGTAGAGCGTGAACACCATTTTTCACTATATTCAGCTCTGACGTCATATGACGACATAGGGTGCTGAAGATGCTTTTGTTCAAAAGCGAATAGTTAAACTGTTATAACTCTGAAATTTTCCTTATTCTGAACAACTAGCATCATGTCGAAACCATTGCCCTAATATAAAAATTAAGAAGTATGCTTATGACGTCACATGACGTCATATTGATGTCAGGAATCAAAATATATGTAGAAACTCTGAAGAACTGCAAACTGTGTAAGTTTCATTTTTCTATCTCATCCTGAAGATCTTTCATCCTAAAATGAAATTTTCGGTCCTATGTTCGAATCTTATTTCAGCTACAGAAGTTCAGTCTTTTTGGAATTTCGGTTAGCTGACAGGATATGCACACCTTAGTTTAAAGATGTACCATCTGTGAAAATTTGAAGAAAATCCGACTGTAAATGACGGCTGTAGAGCGCAAACACCATTTTTCACTATTTTTAGCTGTGACGTCATGTGACGTCATAGGCTGCTGACAATCATTGAAATCAAAATTTCCTCACGTGAAATAACCCATACAAATTTCATCGTCCTAGGACTATTGCAACATATTAAAAATAAGCGTTTAGTTAGGAAGAAGAAAAGAAATTAATAATTAAAAAAAATGACATCACGTGAAATCATATGACGTTTATTTTCACATAATTGTTTAGACACCCAAGACCTACTTACTGACAAAATTTCAACTTTCTATCTCAAATAGGACAGTTTTTATAAGCATTTTAAAAATTGACGTCCTTGGTTCGAATCTTGGATCCGCCATAGATGCTTGGACTTTTCGAATTTTGAAAAACGGACACCGGTATACACAATAAGAACGTAATATACACATTCTGTGAAAATTTGATAAAAATCGGCCCATTAATAATGGCTCTGGACCGGTACAAACTTTCGTAGTCAATTTCAAATGTGACGTCATATGACGTCATAGGCTTCTGAAAATCATTGAAATCGAAATTTCAGCGTCTGAATCATTTGTCATTAAATTTTCATTGCCCTTCGACAATTTCAACATATAGAAATACTCTTATTAATATTAGAAATACATTATCATATAATGACGTCAAGTGACGTCATGTGACGTTTATTTTCACAAAATATTTAAGACTCCCAGAGACCTATATACTGACCAAATATCGCTTTTCTATCTCAAATAAATCCGATTTTATAAGCATTTAAAAATTTACGACCTTGGTTCGAATCTTGGATTCGCTATAGAACAATGGACTTTTCGAATTTTGAAAAACGGACACCGGGATGCACAACTAGAACTTATATACACATCTGTGAAAATTTGATGAAAATCGGTTCACAAACAATTGCTGTAGACCGCGTACAAACTTTTGTAGCATTTTTTCAAATGTGACGTCCCCATAGAAGGCAATAAAACATGAAATAAAATTTCAAATTTGAAACATGTTCCTTAAAATTTCATTGCCCTTCGAAATTTCAACTATAGAAAAAATTTTTTAATATTAAAATACTTAAAAATTAGCCCCTGTAGTCTATACATTTTTTTTCAAAAATTTTTTAAAATTTAGAACCCAATATACGACAAAATATCAACTTTCTACAAAAATGGGAACCAAAATTTTAAGCTTTTTAAAAAAATTACGACCTGGGTTCAATCTTGGATTCGCTAAAAACCATGGATTTTTCAAATTTTTAAAAACGGAAACCGGGTGCAAACTAAATTAATAACACTCGTAAAATTGAGAAAAGGGTTCAAAAACAATGGCTGTAACCGGTACAAATTTTTGAAGCATTTTTAAAAAGGGCCAAAGGACATCAGGGGCTATAAAAATCTAGAAAAAAATTTTCTACGTAAATAAAAAAAAAAATTTCATGCCAAAGTTTGAAAATAGAAAAAAAAGCGTTTTTTAGGAAGAAAAAAAAAAAAACTAGATTTTTTTCGTTGATACAAATGAAGGACTTTCTGCTAATTTTGAAAAATAAAAAGTTTAAATTCCTTTAGGAAGAATATATATTAAATTCCCCCTTTTACTTTTTTTTTTCGTTGGATTCTCTACAAATTTTTGAAAAAGCCATTTTCCCAAAAATAAAAAATAATGGGTTGAAGGGGAAACCTTGGTCCCCTCCTTTGGGTGAAATTTTTCCTTTCCACCCCAAACCCAAAATTTTTTGGTAAAAAAAAACAAAACTTTGGAAAAGAAATTAAGGGAATATTTAAGTTTTTCCTTTAAACAAGAAAAACTTTAAAGGTTTTTTCTCGCTGTCCCCACAACAATTCATGACAAGCAATGCAAAAATAAATTAAATAATTTTCCTTGCCTGTCCAAAAATTTTTTTCTTTATGTTTAGCTTTTGATGAAAAGGAAAATTTTTCATCTGCATCACCACCCTGCTTATAACCCCTTAAAAATTTATTAAAAAGTTAGGGGCGCGGATCCATTTTTTCCCAATATTTTCCTTTTTTCCGTTCCCAAGAACCCAAAATTTTAGTCAAAAAAAAAAAAAAATAGTGCAAATTAATATTGCCATCTAGTCTAACCAATTTCATCAAGTTGTTTTTTTTGTTAAAAGTTCCATGGGATCCCTTTTTTTCCATATTTTCACTTTTCCTTAAACATAGCAACAAAAAATTTTTTTTGAAGAAAAAAAAAAAAAAAGTGCAAATCGAACTTCCCCCCTTTGTCTTTTACCAATTTACAAGTTAGTTGTTTTTTAAAGTTACGGGGGACCCCTTTTTTTGCCTATTTTCATTTTTCCCGTTCCAAGAACCACAAATTTAGTGAATAAAAAAAAAAAACAATGTAATAATCTACACATTGCCCTATCATATCCAAGTTTCATCAATTAGTTGCTTAGTTAAAAAAGTTATGGGGGGACCCTTTTTTGCAAATTTCCATTTTCCTTACCATAAAACCCAAATTTTAAATCGAAAACAAAAAAAAAAAACTGAAAACGACTTGGCATTAAAAAACCAAGTTTATCAAGTTAGCTTGTTATTTTTAAATTTCGGGGTCCGATTTGCGGCAGACGAGGCGGACAGAGGGACGGAGGAGGACGGCAGACGGAAGGAAACCATACCCCCCGGGTGTAACCCCGGGTAGGGGCAATAAATCTTTATTTTGATACGCTTTTTAAATTCCCCAATTTTATATTCAGGTCCCAAAATTTAAACCCCTAAATTTCCCTTTAGCTTTTTTGGGTCTATTTTTTAGTTTTCAAAATAAAACAAAAACTTAAACCTTTTAAATTCTGCATATCAAAATTTTTTTTTTTTTTCGTGACGTGGGGAAGAAAAGTAAATGTCCATGCAATAGAATCGTGAGGGTACCTGTGAGTAAAAAATTAAAAAAGCTTTTACATCGACGAGACCACTGTATTACCAAAGTTTTTTAAATTTTTTGCTTTTAGTAATCCCCTTTGGGCACACATTCGGATTTTTTGCCGTCCCCCTTATGGACCTTCCCATTAAAATTTCAAAAAACTGACAAGATCCGTGATTTGTGGCTGGAAATTTAAACTTTTAAAAAATTTTAAAAAATTTATTTAACACGACAAAAATCAAATTTTTCAGGGGGCGCCCACCAGCCGTTTCCCCCCCAAAATTTGCCCGATTTCCGTTTTTCCCAAACCTTTTGTCCCAACAGCAGAACTTCACGAAAAAAGTCCGTTTAAACCCACAAAACAAAACGGCTAGTTTCCCAAGTTTCGGGGACCAAACTGTCAGGAGTGCTTGGCCACCCCTCCGGCCTTCCCATCCGTAGGCTTGTTTCAACATAACGATGGTTTAAAAAATGATAGGGGAAATTAGGAGAATCCGCTTTTTTCCTTTTCGGTCGAGCGCGTCGATCTAAACGGGGCCATAATCGGGACGTGTGAAGCCGCATTAAGACAAATTGCTTGGGCCCTCTTTTAAGGATACATTTTTTATCTTTTTTTTTAAAAAACACTTAACACGCTTGGATCTCAAGCTGGCAATTAAATTTTTTTATTACATATATTTTACTAGGTTTCATTTTTCAAAAATTTGGGGAAAATGCTTGTACAACATTTTCGTAATGCAAAAAAAAAGTCGGGAAATTGCAATTTAAAACGGGGCAAATGACATGTGTCAAAAAAACTCAAAGGTTTTGGGTAACGCAATGTGCAACGATATTATAAGAAAACGTAAAAAAAAAAATTTGACAAAACAAAACATTTTCAAACTTTCCCCTTGTTTGTTTGTTTTTTTGTTTTTTTTGGGTTTAAAAATCCCCCAAAGTTTTCAGTATTTGGAACTGTTACTTAAGCAGTTAAGTGTGCCAACTGCGTATCACTCGTAGACATGGGAAAAAAAACCAAAAAAAAAAAAAACCAAAAAAAAAAAACATTACCTGAACCCCCCAACCCAGTCCTGCAAATATTTATAGCAAATGTCAAGCAAGGGGCTAAACAGTACCCTTTTTTTTACGATTGGGGGTTCGAACCCCCCGACCTCCCGCCCCCGAGGCGGACGCCTAAAAACTGGGGCCCCGGGAAGGGTAAAACCTTTTAAAAAAAATTTTTAAATGATATAAGTAAAAATTTTTTTTTTTTCCCAATTTAATGAAAAAAAATTCTTAAACTTAATTTTCCCGAAAATGCTTCAATTAAGGGAAAGCAAAAAGGAAAATTTTTTAAAAATTTTTTAAAAATTGGTTTAAAATTGTATTTTTTATGAAAATTCCCTTTAAATTTTTTGATCAAATTTCAAAATCAGGGCCAAAAAATCGTCTTAAAATTTCTACATCTCACTTGTTTTAAGCCATTTTCCCAAAGATTCTTAAAATAAGCCGGAAAATCTGACAGCGGGAAAAAAGAAATTTAATGTTTAAATTTTATTTTTTTTTAATTTCCCTTTAAAATTTTTTTATCAATTTAAAATTTAAGGTACCAAAATAATCGCTTAAAATTCTCTACACTCATTTGCTTAAAATGTTAAAATTATTTAATTCGGTTTTTAAAAAAACCCCTTTAAACTCTTACATAAGAAAAGCGCTAAAATTTACATTTTAAATTTTTATTTTATGTAACCCCCTTATACTTGGATCAATTTCAAAATTATACCAAAAAAATCTTTTTAAAATTTCTACTTTTTACAACTTTTAAAAACCCTTAAAAAAAAAAAACACCAAAGTAAGCGAATTTTTTTTTTTTTTTCCCCTTCCCCCTAATTTTAGGTAATATTAAATTTAAAAACAAAAAAAGGGGCCAAACTTGCTCTAAAAAAAAATATTTCATATTTTTTAAAAATAAAAGTTTTTTTAGATATAACGTTAAAAAACTAGGGGTTCCGAATTTTTTTTTTTTTCCCCATAACTAACC
>CM037792.1:50474826-50524826 GCA_021229015.1 Solen grandis | reverse complement strand
AGCTTTTTGCATAAGGTACCAACGCAATATTCTTTGCCTTAACTTTTCAACTGATGTTTTGACTTCATGAAGAATTTGTGCCAGATAGAAATATTCTTATAGTAACCATTACCTCTTAATCATAACAGCTTGTTTATACTGCATAACCATGTGCAATTGTTCTCCTGAAGTTGTGAGATTTACAAGAGTAAAAATATACACGAATTTAATGTTGTATTAACATATTTGCTCAAATAAAGGGAAGGCTTCAGATAACACAACTTTGAATAATCGAGATCTGACTGTACAGTTATTAGAAGATAGGTCTACATGTGATCAAGATTTTGATGTTTACTTCAGGTCAGCTAGAGTGGCAGGACAAGAAGCCCATCGTGCCTGGTCCTGGGCCCGGGTCCAAGATCACCAGGAGTCTGGGCTGTATGGTTAGCATAGCAGCGACCGACCAGGAAATGTAAGAACATGAGATTTGTTACCGATTTTTTTGTGCATGAATGTGTAAATTTGTTCAAATAGAGTTAAGCAAATTGGCAACACAGGACTCCATGAATATGTCATTTTAATCAATCAAATCACTGACTTACAGCTTAAAAAAATCAGAAGAAAATAACATACTTTTTTTTAAAGGAATCATATCTTGTTTTATGTGTACATTTTGATTCTGACCAAAAAAAAAAAATACATGTGTATGTACACAAGATAAACTAATTTAAAAGTGTATCATGCATATGTACATGTAAACTGAAGTGCTTTATGTGTAATGTAAAAAATAGCGTAATAAAATATATTATCTCTTTTTTTATCTATGCGTATGATATCCATGTCAACCAAGATATAGTGGTCCTCTGTCTGTAGTGGTCACTATAGCTCAGTCCCCTTGCTGACCGCTATAACTGGTTAGACTGTACTTATATTGCTGGAGGGGCAGAGGGGAAAAGTGCAATGTTTGATTAGAAGAATGGGAAATTTATGATACAGAATTTGCAGGCTGAGGCATGAATACAACTCCTGACCACTATGAGATTTAATCCAATGTTCATGATAAATCAGAATATCAATTGTGATTCCTTTCCACTTGTGATATGGTCTGGGTATCCACTCCCAGATTGCATGATTAGTAGATCTAGGCTATTGTTAGTGTTTCTTAAAGTGTTATCACCCAACACAAGCTATTAACCCTTTATTCATTTTTAACACATTGATTAAACAGAGCACATCCAGATCAGGGTCTCCTCTGTTTACTCATACAATATTGTAGCTCATATTCTATAAAGGCTGTCTGACAAAGAGAAATTGTTTCATATACTATTTATTGTTCAGAAAATTAATATTCATGAAGTTATAAATTTGTTCATGAATATTCATTAGGCAAAGAGTTAATATTTAAAGACTGTTCAGCAGCTCATTCTGCTATATATCCAGACTCTCAAGCTCGAGGGCATGTTTGTTTCAGCACCACGTCTAACTGGCCCAGCACGCTCATCATGCAGCTCATGCCTCAGACACTCCTTAACTCGACACAGTTACATCCCCTGTTTAAGAACAGTCGCCAGGTGGCATTCCATTTCCACAATACTAACCTTGACCACCTTAGGAATCTGTACAAAGTGATGGGCAGTGGATTTGTAAGTATACCTTTACCCCAGCAATGTATCCTAACCCTTAAATATATATTTTTCATTTCCACACATATATGTGTTTTAAATAAAAGAAGATATGGTATTAAAAGAAAGCAAAATACAAAGGGTGATCATTATATTAGAGGTCTTTCACCATATTTGCAATTACCTTGCAAATTTTATGTGCTATCAATACTTTGAAGTCATTAATGTTCATGGGACAGTAATTTTCATTGATTTTGTGGAGGGTTATATCCATTTATATTAATCCCCATGAAAACTTGTCTCTTATTTAGACCTCTACTAGAACATACTAGTTTACTAGAACATAGATCTATGAATTACCCATAAAATTCCCTTAGATACGTAATCAACAAAATTAATGTCGTTAAAAATTAATGATTTTACAGTAGCTTATTTATATTAACCTCTATTCTCAATCAATTTAATTTGATATTGAGGCACTTTTACTCGCATTTACAAGGGCAGGTACTCTAATTGCATGGAAAAAGTACTCCTGCTGAACAACCTATCTGCCAGTATGTGGAAATGGATTAATGACAGGTGCTACTGTTTTAAAGGGTATTACTGGATAGGTTATTTTCCCCTTTAAGCATAATAAAAAAAATCCTGACCTATTATACCTCATTCTCTGTGGTTAATACTGCTTTTCCATGCATGTGTGACGGCGCTCTCCGCATATTTCTTGTAGGTCGGTGGTTCTACCTGGATGCCTCTGTGCATTCAGGGTCTTCCTCCACCTGTAATCAGCTGGACGTCGCTATATGTCTGAAATACTGTCGAAGCGACAGTTTAAGTGTAGAAGTTGTTTCCCCATTTAAAGTGTTTAGGTTTAAATTTGGATAGTGTAATAGGCGTGTTTAATGTGTGAGGCATGGTTTGTTTACAGGCGGGGTGTGTTCACTTCCCTCCCAACACTGCATGTGATATCAGAGTGCTGCTGCTGCTGTTCAGCAATAGACGCAAGTCGTTTGTCGGCCTCATCCCAAATGACCAGAGTGGAGTGGTAAACGGAATTCGACAAGTTATCACCCAGCACAAGCAGCGGGCAAGTAGTCAGGGAATAATCAAGGGGAGATGTTACAGGATTGTAATTACCCCACTTTAAGGTTTCAATTAAAAGAACAGAGTGTGGTTCAAAGAGTTTAGTATCATGAAAGGGGAGTTGAGAGGTGGGGCCATGCAATAAACAAAATTATCCAATAAGGTGGAGGAGGACAGGGGGTTAGAAGGGACCTGTATAATAACAAACATCCTTTGAAGTTTTGGGTATAAAGAGGTCAACCATATTTATTTACCAGTTTATTAGCTATTTTATCTTGATAATCTTTTTGTAAAAGTAATTTACTTATACTTTATGTGATCTTGTGAGCTTCTAGGATCAATGGGTTTCTGTCTTCCATCAGCATCCGTTGCCAGGTGCCCACAATTGTTTCAAATAACATCTCCTCTGAAACCACTGGGCAAAATTTGATGAAACTTGCCTGTGATGTTCAAAATTGGATGACAGGGACAGTTTTTGTGTTCAATTACACTTATGGATTATGTATTCAGTAAAACTATGTTATAAAAGGCAATGAAGGCAATATTTCTCAGGTGAGTGATTCAGGGCCATCTTGGCCCTTTTATTTCTTTAATATGTTCTTTTTCTAACAGTTTTTATTTCTCTTTTTATATAACCTTGTAGTACCTTGTGAATTGCAACAGCTATCTGACTGGGGTGTTCTTAGGTTGATTACTATGGTTTATATCTGGACACAGGATTTTTTTTTATTATGAATTTTTATTATTTTGGGCATTAAAAATAAGTGGTTAAGACCAACATTTTAGGTCAATGAGCAACTCTTTTGTTTGCTCAGAAAGGCATGTTGTTATAGAGTACATGAAATTTAAAGAATGTGAAGAAATAACATAATGGTTTTGAGTGGGGGTTCAATCAGTCTCCTTACGTCTGTAGTATTAACATCAGTAGAATACATGTAGTCACCATCTTGTAGAGTTATAAAATGGCACTCAATCTCTTAGTCACAATAATGAACTAAGTATAATGTCTTTTACAACATGTGAAATAATAACAAACTATAGTTTCAAACTTTCATTTAAAAAGTGGAGATGATATGTGGTATAGGACTCTCATATATGATTTTTAACCCTATACCATTCCATTGTGCCCTGCTCAATCATATTTGGAAATTACAGTAACTTTCTTATCCTCCTGCACATTAAAGTTACATGGTAAAAATATGTGACCTTCATTTGACCTTGACCTTCAGATCCTGCAATAATTATCACTTGAATGTTATCCTTTAACACACTCTTTTGTCTGTACCCTCTTTTAAGGCTATTTTTTAGTTAAACATGCAGCACACCCTGGGACAGCAAAATGACAATATTTAGGGGTTTGGACTTGCTGTTAATAAGGGGGAGGGGGATGTTATTCAGCATAATAACCAGATATTGGGAGGGTTTTTATTTCATTAACTTTCATTAAGACTTGGATGGTAAGTGTTTTATATTTCTTGATAAGGTGTGCTCAATTAAGAATTTCTGCCATGCTGATCTTTATTATTATTCTTATTACTTATTTATTTATATATTTTGTTTTAAATATTTCACCTTTAATATCTTATCTAGAGATAATGGACGTTTTTTTGACTGGAATTTCTTGTTGAAAAGGAAAAATTGGCAGAGTCAGATGGGCAAAGGAGAAAGTTTCCCAACAAAGGCTTCCCCTTAGTAAAAAATCCCCTAAGAATACGATTTCCCCACACATAAACTTTAAAACAAAAGTGAAAGTAAATAACGTAAATATTGTTCTACACTGTATAGGGCAGATTAAAAAAAAATCATTGAAAAGGCAGAGTCATTCTTGGCATGTTATACAATCAAAATGCTTTCTAATGCTTCCTAATTATGCAATGATGTGGAACACTTGGATAGTATCGTTCATAATGTCAGTTAACATCTTTCACCCTCTCTACTGTCTATTGTTTTACCTCTAAAATTGTGCAATCATCAAAATGGCGGCCATTTGCGATAAACATCAACAAGGTTTGTTGGCCACTGTATTTTTAAATCACTTTGATTGATTGGTTTTGCCTAATGAGTTTAGGGGTGAAATTTAACATGAAAGATAGGGAATTTATTTTTTCATCATTTTTAGCTCGACTATTCGAAGAATATGAGAGCTATTATAGTCACCCTGGCGTTGGCGTTGGCGTTGCAGCTTTTGGTTCAAGTTTTGCGTGCAAGTTACTATCAACCTTATATCTCAATAACCGTTTATGGTATTGACTTGAAAGTTTATAAATATGTTCAGGGGCATCAGACAACCAAGGTAGATAACTCTTGACTGAATATAATATGAATTATGGCCCCTTTTTAACTTAGAAATTTTGGTTAAAGTTTTGCATGCAATAGAAAATTTGGTTAAAGTTTTGCGTGCAAGCTACTATCTAGTTTGTATCTCAATAACCATTCATGGTATTGACTTGAAAGTTAATGAATATGTTAAGGGGCATCAGACAACCAAAGTAACTCTTGATGGAATATATTACAAATTATGGCCCCTTTTTAACTTAGAAATTTTGGTTAAAGTTTTGCATACAAGGTACTCTCATGCTTATATCTCAGTATCCAGGCGTGGGATTGATTTGAAACATCTTTAATATGTTTAGGAGTATCATACTATCAAGGTAGATAACTTTTGATGGAATATATTTCAAGTTATGGCCCCTTTTTAAACTTAGAAAGTTTGGTTTAAGTTTTGCATGCAAGGTACTTTCATGCTTATATCTCAGAGTCCAGGCATGGGATTGATTAGAAACATCTTTAATATGTTTAGGGGTATCATACTATAAAGGAAGATAACACTTGATGGAATATATTAAAATTATGACCCCCTTTTAACTTAGAATTTTGGTTAAATTTTTGCATTCAAGCTACTATCCAGCTTATATCTCAAAAATTGCTTGTGGAATTGACTAGAAAGTTAAGGAGTGTCTTCTGGGGCATCAGAAAACTAAGGAGGATAACTTTTGGACTGAATTTTATACCAGTTATGGCCCTTTTCTAACTTGGAATTTTGGTTAAAATTTTGCATGCACAGTGTTATTGTGCTTACGTCTCAGTAACTAGGCATGGGATTGATTTTAGACATCATAAAAATATTAAGGGGTATCAGACTATCACGGTATATCATTTTTGACTATTATAATGTACGGGGTATGTGAAGGGCAAGAATTAAAATAGATTTCATTTGATTTACCAACAAGCATTTTGAATAGTCGAGCGTGCTGCCCTCTGACAGCTCTTGTTAAAATATGGGATTTCAATGCCTTGATGCAAATTCTCACTAATCAAACAATTTCCTCCGATTATAACTGCACTGCAGGTATTTTTTTCTTGTTTGAATTTTTGGGTATGAATTTGGATGCTTCAACTTTCAGTACCAGTATCATTTGTAGTGATTTCGATGAAAATATTTGTCGCTGACATCTATTATGAAAAAAATAAATAAAATAAGTATTAAACTCGAATTTAAGTTTCTGCAATAAATATGACACTATCATGTAGCTTTGTTAATACTTTTGATTTTTTTAATGACGTTAATAATACCTACAGTACTAGATGACACGATTCATACATGTTTTAAGATTGGGCCAAAACATCTCGGAATCTCTGTGTTAACTAATACCAAAAATCCATTTAACTTTTATGTCTATGCAGATACCAATTTACAACATCTTAGAACATTTACACTTTTTGCATTATAATAAGCATATATACTAATTATACACAACTTTATATTGTGTGATAAACCTTTTCTTAGTATGACTTATTTTTCCCCTAAAATGCTAAAATAACGCAAAAATTCCCCTTCTGAAGGGCGGTGGGTGGCTTTCCCCCAGGATGGGGGAAAAAAAATAAAGACCTGTCTTAGTCTTAAAAATCTTAAAAGTTAGAGATTAGCAATGGCAGATTTTCTTCATTGAATAAGTACTTAATGCTGTGATGACACAATCTACCACACCACCAGATGAATAGAAAATGTGATTTGTTGTGGAGGAAAGTCACAGCCAAATATGTCCAACGTTGAACACTGATTATGACAAATTTATGATAAGACAATAATATTGATTGATGAGAATTGTCATTGAATCCAAGTAAGATAATTTAGCTCCTTATCAACATAATTCATGTCTAAAAATAGTTTATTACAAGTAAATTGCCAATATTTGAGATGTTTTTTTCCCAGTCATGACATTAGATATTTTACATGTTGTATTTGACATGCTCTAACTTGTTTCTAGCCCAGTAGGCATTGTCATGTTGTATGTTCTCTGTTAATCGTTATGTTTTCAATATTGCTTCTCAGATTAGATATGCATGCTTTGTTTAATTGCTTATTACAAATCTATTTATATTTTATTTCTTTATGCCACATTCTCATTCTTTGGAAATCATAAAGGACATGTTACCAAAAGTCATTAATATATGTGGTCATATACTGTTAAAACACATTAATGTTATATGTTGTTTGAAATTCATTAATATATCAGGTCATATGTTACCAACATACATTAATATATCAGGTCATATGTTACCAACATACATTAATATATCAGGTCATATGTTACCAACATACATTAATATATCAGGTTATTATATCAGGTCATATGTTATCAACATACATTATTATATCAGGTCATATGTTATCAACATACATTAATATATCAGGTCATATGTTATCAACATACATTAATATATCAGGTCATATGTTATCAACATACATTATTATATCAGGTCATATGTTGCCAAAATACATTAATATGTCAGGTCATTCATTAAATATCAGGTCATTTACAAAAAGGTCATTTATAACATAATTATTATTTAATCTAATGTACAGAACTTATCATCACAGCAGGTTCAGGTGTATGTAAAATTCTTACAACATGTACAAATGTATATATGTCCTAATGTATTTTGTGTGAAAAAATACTTATGAATGTTGCACCAGATTTAACAATTTTGTAGTTTTTTTTTTTTTTTTTTTTTTTGGTTTTTTTTAGAGATATGAAATTTTAAAATTTTTTTTTTATTGGAATTTTTTTACTAATATGAGCCAATTTGGCCTGCAGAACCCCCTTGGTGCATCTCAACAGGTTAGATCATTAAATTTCATTGGCTAATCAGCATTTTAAGCTTACATTTGAGTGGTTGATTTTAAGCATAAATTAGGAAGGGGTATGGAGCAGCAGTAGAAAGAGCAGAATTACCCTCCATGTGTTTTTATTTGGGTAATTTTCCTATAATTAGTATTTAATTAGAATAAGTCCAAAGATTTCGTGCATGTGTTTGCTGTGTAGATTGTCATTAATGTTTGCAGGTGATTTTGCTTTTATTTCCAAATTGTTTGCTCTGGTGCATGTTTGTATGGTATGGAATTTGTGTAATTTTACATGTGGTTTTCTTGTTTTCAGTTTCTTCAATGTTTGCACTAATGCATGTTCAAACAAGTTGCAAGTAGCTCATGTCTGATAACTGGTTAATAGCTGTCTGTTCTGCAGATAAATCTGTTTCTTTAGAATAGCATTAGTCCATAACAGATTGTGGTGCATCGTTATGACACCTGGAACATTCCCATTTCTTTGACTTTGATTTAAATTAATTTTATTTGAAGGCAGAACTGTGCTACTGAATGAATTCATTAATCCTTTACTTCATATAAAAGCATTTTGATGCATAAACTCATTGTGATGCATAGGCAAACAAAGCAGACCCAGATCAAATAGCTCTTATAGGAGCTGTCTGATCAGGGTCTCCTCTTTTTGCTCATACAATATTGTATCTCAGTTTCTACACATTCTTCTGTGGCAAAGAAAAAAAATTGTTTCATAAACTATGTAAAGATTAATCAATTAATGTTCATCAAATCATTAATCTGTACATGAATATTCATGAGGTCAAGGGTTAAAATGAGCTTTATTATGACCATAACTCCTCTTCACAAAAGGGAGGTTGTGCTACATGTATATAGGAATCACGGACATTGGCCATCTCATCACAGCTCACTTTGCAAAACATCTTTGGATGCTTTTGAATCAAGATGTTGTTGCAGGGGTATTCATTATCTTCAGTTATAACCCTAGTCCAAATTCTAGTGCATGGTCCAGCAATGGACTCCAAATTATTTTGGGTGTGGAGTGTTGTTGACTTAAAGTGCTTTTGTCCTATAGTTGTAACACATCCTACATCACAGTCCCTAATATGACATGGTATTTAGACATGGACCCAAAGTATACCGTTATAAAGGAGTTGAGCTGTAATGCATTTTTTTCTATAAAGAAATTGAGATAAAGCACAACTAGTCAACCATTTTTTTTCATCCAACATAACACAGTTATAGATCTATTTTTTCCCTTCTTAAAGAAAGTGAAGTTTTTATATAGGGCTTCCAACAGAAGAGTGGTTATCAGACATTATATGGGAAAGGAATAGGCAGGCATCAACTTTCTTTGTCTGAACTATAACTATGTCACGCATTGAGATATTTTAAAATAACTTATAATGATGAAATGGTCTGCATGTGCATGGCTTCGGTTTACAGCTCAGTAGACCAGATATATCACTTAGTTGGACTCTCTGTCAGTTCTCCTGAAATTGTGAATTGCTGGCTCACAGTTTTCTTGATTTCATTTATGTACTTGTGCAATATATATTCCTGCTAGGTGAGACGATTTGTAAGCATGCATATATGTTTATTGCTTAGCATGAGTGTCCTGTATGTTGGTGTGCTCTTGGTGATTGGTTGGTTGGTGGTATGGCCCTAACCTTATAATGAACAGTGCAGTTTCTGGCTACTATTACGAACAACAAATGCTTTTTCAGTTTGCTGTGTAACACTATGTATTCCCCCCTATACCAATTATCTCTGTTAATATGAATGAATAGCAATTTTGTTTGTTTGATACTTTTTTAGCTTGACTATTCAAAGAATAGTGAGAGCTATCCTAGTCACCTGGCGTCGGCCTAACACTCAAGGTTAAGGTTTTGCGTGCAAGTTTTTATACGCCGCCGGAGGTGGTCGTATATTGGCGTCATCTTCTCCATCTGTCCGTCCGTACGTATGTACGTCCGTCTGTACGTCCATATCTTGTGAACGCAACTCCTCCTACATTTCTGAATGAATCTTTTCAAAACTTGGTCAATGTCATTACTATAATGGGTAGATGTGCATGAAGTGGCGATTTTCCGGTCCATTGATTTTTACAAGATTTGTGTCCCTTGAAACTTAGTCTATGTAGCTGATTGATATTGCAGCCTTGTGAATGCAACTCCTCCTACATTTCTGAATGAATCTTTTCAAAACTTGGTCAATGTCATTACTATAATGGATAGATGTGCATGAAGTGGCGATTTTCCAGTCCATTGATTTTTTTCAAGATTTGTGTCCCTTGAAACTTAGTCTCTGTAGCTGATTGATATTGCAGCCTTGTGAACGCAACTCTTCCTACATTTCTGAATGAATCTTTTCAAAACTTGGTCAATGTCATTCCTATAATGGGTAGATGTGCATGAAGTGGCGATTTTCCGGTCCATTGATTTTTACAAGATTTGTGTCCCTTGAAACTTAGTCTCTGTAGCTGATTGATATTGCAGCCTTGTGAACGCAACTTCTCCTACGTTTCTGAATGAATCTTTTCAAAACTTGGTCAATGTCATTACTATAATGGGTAGATGTGCATGAAGTGGCAATTTTCCGGTTCATTAATTTTTGCAGGATTTGTGTCCCTTGAAACTTTAGCTGATTGATATTTCAGCTTTGTGAATGCAATTTCTTGTATGTTTCTGACCTAATCTTTTCAAAACTTGGGCAATGTCATTACTATACTGGGTAGATATGCACAAAGCAGGGATTTTGATGTTCATCAATATTTGCAATAGTTATGCCTTTCTAAACATGGTCTCTTGAAAACACAACTCAAGTTTATAAACAGGTGAAAGTGCATAAAGCATAAAGCAGGGATTTTCTGGTATAGTGATTTTTGCAAGAGTTATGCGGAAAAAGAAAAAAGGATTCATATTGATACTGCTATTTGACCTACTGTCATATTGGAAGCCTTTTTAGGGTTCTATCTCTGTTCAGCTAAATTAATTGGTCTTACAGACTTCATTATGAGCTTATGCTTACAGAAATGTTAAAAGCAATAATTAAAAGACCCCTCTTGGTCTTTATATTTTGTGGCGGTGTATATTGTGGCATCACTGGCACTCTTGTTTTTATCTTCTTATATCTCCACAACCACTTTAGGTATTCCCTTGAAACTTTACAAATGTATTTGGGTTATAACTGTAGCTCACTGACCAAGACCCATAACTCTAGCATGGATTTTTACTGAATTATTCCCCTTTCTGAACTTAAAAGTTTGTAGTTAAGATTATGCGTGCAAATTCAATCTCCACAACCTAACACTCACTCAGCCCCTCACCGTGTGGGTTTGAATCCTAGCAGGACATTCGAATTTTCATGAGAGGAAGCCTTCCAGCTGGCTTGCGGTAGGTTGGTGGTTCTACCCGTATGCCTCTGTGCTACCTTCCTCTACCTGTAATTAACTGGACGCTGCTATATGACTGAAATACTGTTGAGGTGATGGTTAACTAAAATCTTGAGAAATCTTGCAGGGAGATGTCTTCATAGTTCACCCAGGCCAAGTTCAGCTGCAGCATTCCATATAAAAATACACCCATAAATATTTCCAAGTCATGTTATTGCTATGTTACTTTGTATACTTGTTCAACAACATAAATGCAATGAGTCAAAAAGAGCAGACATTATCCTGTATTTTGACAGATACATGGCCCTTGAAAAGATTCAGTATGGCTTATATTTTATACTATAAAGCGCTGAGAATAGTCGAGCGTGCTGTCTCTCTGACAGTTCTTGTTCTCACACAATTTAAATTGTATGCGTAGTGATATGGGTGAAAAATATTAGAGTCCTCAAAAATGGGCCAATATTTACATGAACGCATGTAACAGATTTAAACAGTTAATTTTTTAAAAAAATTTCTCTCCTTAAAATCTGACCCCTTTATAGAACCCTGAAAATGGTTAACTTTAGAAAAAAAAATCATCAAATTAAAGTATTTAATTTAAACAGTTTTATGAAAGTGACTTAAAATGTAATTTGATATTCTGATTTTATAATTGTTTTCATTTGTTTATTTAAAATTTCATTTTCCTAGATATTAATAAAATCAAAAAAAATACTTTTTGCAAGTTTAAATGTTTATTTAAAATATAATTATATATCAATCAAATATTAAAACAGTACAATTCACATACATATACAGAATGGAATTGAAACGAAAGCTAAACTTACTGAGATTTTCTTCTTTAGATTTTTATGATTCCTGTTGATTACCAATTTATAGATCATTAGTATAAATTATTTATACTGATTATATTCATTATCTTTAGAATTATGGATCATTATTGATTGTCTCATTTTACACATTTTTACACTACAGGTGTAATTTTTTTGTATTATTTACATGTCAGTCGTTCAACTATTTCCATAAATGAAGGTTAATATGTTCAGAGTTAGAAAACAGCAACAACTGAAAAAAACAAAAAAAAACTTCTTTAGGTTAATTTTAACTTTGTTCAACATGCTTTTTCCTAAAAATATGCCAAATCTTTCATCTGCAAAAACCTGCAAAAAAAGGCACCAGTCCCGTAACAATTAAGGCAATCGCTGTAAAGATTGGCCTATTTCAAATTCAATGATTTGTTTTCCTGTTTCAATACGCTACAGGCATTCGCTGTAAAGATTGGCCCAGTGTGCAAAGGATATGTGATACAATTAACCAGATTCCAGATTTTGATCATTCTCTTATATTACTTGATACTTTTTGGCTTAATTTGTTTAGTTTTAAAAGCATTTAAGCTCAGAAATTCATCATAAAATGAGAAAAAATAAAACTACAACAAAGCAACAAAGGACACAAACAGCAAAATTTTCTCATGTTCTGTATCGCTTTCTATCTCAGTTGGTATTTGTTTTAGTTTCACACTGTATCAGCACTTATAAATGCTTACTAACTTTCTATGTTTGCCTTCAAATGTTTTGTAAATTTTAACTCATCAATATTTACAGGTTATTATAATATTTTGCTGACTTTTTTGTAGAATTAATTTGCTTCATTTTTGCCTTTGTATAAAAATGTCATTAAAAAGATTTTTTCTGTCCCTGCTTTATGTTATGAAGGACTTTGTACAGGAATCACAGTCTTGTCCTACCCTGTTGCTTCCTACTCTGTCCTGTCTTATTTTCAAGAAAGTTTATTAGTCCCCACTGGTGAAACTGGTTGGGGACTATAGTTTTGCACACGTCCGTCCGTAATTCCATCCGTCACGCTTTTGTGTCCACTCCATAACTTGGATATTTATGGATGGATTTCAATAAAACTTAACAGAAGTATTCCTCATAATCCAAGTGTTTGTCACGCATCAACCATAGATCAAGATCACTGGAGTTGTCGGCTACATCTTTGTGTCCACTCTATAACACTTAATATATAAATGGATGGATTTTTAATGAAACTTTAAAAAAATGTTTGGCATAACACAAAGGTGTGTCACGCGCATCAACCATATGCACCCTTGAAAGGTCAAGGTCACTGGAGTTGTTAGAAATTCTATTTGGTATTTAACGACTGCATTAAAGTGTTCACTCTGTAACTTTGATACCTATGTTTGGATTTTCATTAAACTGTACAGAAGTGTTTGTTATGACACAAAGATGTGTCAAGTGTATCAACCATATTCACACTTGAAAGTTCAAGGTCACAGGAGCTGTTAGGAGTCGTCTTTGGTGTTCATAGGCTACATCTTCGTGTCTGTTCTATGGATGGATTTTCATTAAACTTTACAAAAGTGTTTGTCATTACATGAAGATGGGTTCATCAAACATACACACTTGAAAAGTCAGTGCAGTTCAGGGACCATAACCCATTTCCATTATTTTCTTGTTTCTATCTGGCACAAATTCTTCATGGGGGGTTTTTACCAGTGGGGACTCCCAACAGTTTTGCTTGCTATACTCACAAAGCCTTGTTATCTTGAGAGAAGTCTCTCAGGAACAGCAGTAAAACTGTGCACACATATTTATTGACAGAATTTTTATTACTACAGAAAGGCTTATCTATATCAGTTGAACATTTTGTAGAAGTTTATTTAAAACCCTTTTATATGTCTTTTGCACTACTGGACATATTATGGATTCACCTGCAGCGGGTTGATAGGTGGCAACTACTGATGTTGATCGCACTAACTCAAAAAAACATGGTCACAATGTATATAGGCACAATATCACAAGTTCAGTAACAAGCCAGATTGTCCCAGACACTCCGAAGTTTTGGCCCTTTAATTGATGAAAAATTCATAAATTAACTGAGTCCACTCTCTAACTCTAACAAACATGAACTTATCTTTACCAAACTTGGTCACAGTGTGTATGGGCACAATATCTCAGCCATGTTTGATAACCAGCCAGATTGCCCCAGATATTTTGGAGTTATGGCCCTTGAATTGATGAAAAATTCCTAACTTAACAATATCAACTCTATAACTAATTAAAATGAACCTATATTTACCAAACTTGGTCACAATGTGTATGGGCACAATATCTCAGCCAAGTTGGATAACCAGCCAAAATGTCTCAAACATCCCAGAGTTATGGCCCTTGAATTGATAAAAAAATCCAAAATTAACTGTTTTCTCTCTAATACTGATAAATGATAAATGTGAACCAATCTTACCAAACTTTGGCATAATGTGTAGTGGCACAGTATCTTAATTGAGTTTGAAAGCTAGTCAGAATGTCCCAGACACTCCAAAGTTACAACCCTTGAACTGATAAAATTGCAGGATGGGCATATTTTGCAATAAACCAACGCTCTTGTTACTTAGGAGTGCAAGACAAACAATTTTCTACAACAGACCCCATTGACCAAATGTGCATTTGCCTATTGCCATTGACCTTAACTACTTTTATACCCTCTGCAAATTAGTTTGGATGGGATGCATAATACAGGTATCGTTTTGTCTGTCAATCCTACTTTCTTGAATGGGTTTAAACTCATATTTTGTACAGAGATTGCTTATAAGTAGGGTTTTGTCATGACCTTGATCTTACCCATATTTTCATATCTGCTTCATCCTGGAAATGTATTCTTGATCAAAGGGAGTTAACTAGAGGCTGTCTCTTACCTTGATGGAAGTTTATTTGTTCAAGGTCAAAGTCAGAGGCAGAGTATTCCATCCATTTTCTTTGTGACCCTTTGATGTAATAAGCTTATTCTTTGCAAAGAAGTTGAAGATGATAACAGGATATGTCAAGATATTTTCTCAGGATGATTTATACAAGGTCACAGGCATTGCACAGAGCTTTGTTTAGCAGCTTACTTCTTGAAATTAGGTTCTACTTGACTCAATCAGAATCCAGTTTGGATAGATTTCTTTGAAATCATTAAATCAAGACAGTGTGTAGCATGGGTGTTAATCACCTAGAAAACTCCAGTTTTAAACGGAAAATTAATTTATATCTAATATTGTCAGCCATTCCTTTACATAGATGACCGTAGATGACCCTAGATCAGTGCCTTTCTCTTTATCTTCCCGATCATCATTTAAACGTCAATATTTTGTAAAAGTTTAAAACTTTTCACTCAAAAGAGCCACAGATTAACTTTTTTTGCTTCTGTGTATTGAGGGTGAGAAGTGGAGGCCCTGTGTACCAGTCTGAAGATGTGAGGTGTTGACTGTTACAGATGCAGCAGGCGCCAGCTAGTCAGATGGGGGCCCCTGGTGGGATGCAGGCCATGGACCAGCCTAACATGCAGGCCATGGTGCCACAGTCAGCACCCTCTACTGCTCAGGTAAAATTTGATACCGCTTAAATCCATAATACTGGTAATAATCATTTCTTTTTTGTGTCCAAAAAATAGTTTTGGAAGAGCACAATAAGTATTATATGAGTATATATGAGTGTATGCACCTGTGTTTACACATATGTACAGGTAACTTTTTAGCTCACCTGAGCACATGTACCCAGGGTAAGCTATTAGGAACGTTGAATGTCCATTGTCCACAATTAGTTTGTTTTACACTCTAGCGTCTTTATTTCTTATGCAATCATCTTCAAACTTTTGGACATTGTTTGTGACCATAATCTCTTGGTCAAGTTCAGTTATGGCTGATATCTTTTGATTAGGTCAGGACTTATGTGCTCCTTTTAATATAAAAAAATACCAGATTTCATTTTGTTTACTTTCTAGCATCTATCATCTCCAGACTTCATGACAGTGTTTAAAGTCATAATCTCGGCCAAGTTCAATTCTGGCTGATATCGACCAATTAGGTCACGAGTTCTGCCCCTTTTAATATAAAAATTTCACTTTGTTTACACTCTAGCATCTTCATTTCTCTAGCAATCCTCTTCAAACTTTATGACAATATCCGTGACTAACCTTTTGGTCAGATTCGATTATGGCTGATATCGACAGATTAAGTCAGGAGTTATGGCCCTTTTGATATAAAAAAATGCCAAGTTTCACTTTGTTTACACTATAGCATCTTTATTTCAGAGACAGTTATCTTTAAACTTCATGACAATGTTTATAGTCATTATTTCTCAGCCAAGTTATGGCTGATATATTTTGCACACCTGTAGTGTATTGAAACAGGTAAAAAAATTGTTACCTCAGAAACGGTCCAATCTTTACAGTGAATGCCTGTAGCATATTGATAAATGGTTAAAATCTTGTTACCTCAGAAACAGGCCAACCTTTACAGTGAATGCTTGTAGCATATTGATAAATGGTTAAAATCTTGTTGCCTCAGAAGGATTATAGACGAAGCGTACCATTACCGAAGCGTACCAGGACGAAGCGTACCATTTATGCGGTCGAAGCGTACCACTTTAAAAATTATATCGGGAAATTGCTTGAATATGAATAAGTTTATGTTGCTGATGTTCATTTAGCATCCATAACTTGAATTTATTTCATATTTGATGTTTATGTACTTATTTGAAAACAGCGACATCGATTTTTGTAGAAAAAAAATAAGACGCGGAAGCTCACGCGGCAACAGGATATAAACTATATACCGGGGAATGTCATTTAATTTCAAATTCAATTTTGTATATCATAAGTGTTTCATTATCATCCTACATTTATCTAAATGCATTCATGTTGTGTTAATATTTAACGAAAAATGCCAACGCAATATATAATTTATCTTAAAGTTGCGAAACCATATACATACAAGCATGATGCCGAACTTTTAAATCATTAAAGGCAATAATTATGTACAAACATCAAAAGCCGACTGTTAATTACTATTAACAAATCAATTATGATTGATTAATTGCTTTAATTAGCAATCATCATAGGTTAGTGTCAGTATTACCAAAACCGCGAATCGTTAATGACATCGGTTTGCTTTATCGGTTTTCACACATAAATTAAATCATACTGACACGAATTACTCAATTCGCATCGTATTAAATGGTGCGCATAGAAATAGAATGCACTCATCATGTCGGACTATCCGTGTATTGACTGTTCTTTGAACATTACTGGACGGAGTCAGACCATTCAATGTCCAGACTGTGAAAGATGGCAAAGAAAGCCGAATCCTTTAACCATATACAACCCGATTACACTATGTACAGCGCGTGTTAACACCTGGCTTTGCACAGAATCAAATTACGTCACAGGGTCATGGGGTTGGCGCGTGTCGAGTAGACAGTACACAATTAAATCAGCAATATCTCACGAAGGCATTTGAGGAAGCACAACTTTTTGTTTGTTGATTTTTTTCTTTTAAAGACATCAGTTCCTTTTCAATTGCATACTACATTTGGATCCATAATGAATAAGAGACATGGATTTCTTAATGCCAAATTGCAGTTTTTCATAATCGTGCTGGTATGTTTAATATATTAATCCTCTTCCGATATTGATCTATGTACTTACATGCATGCATTTTCATAGTAACAAGATCCCGTATTGACTAAAATACGACATAAACACGAAAAAAAAGAAAGATTATCTGCATATGTAATCTGACATTATCGGCGGTATATCACTCGATTTTTCACTCAATGTCGTTCCTTTTATTATTATAATATTACATGTTTGACAAAATATTATTCCATTCTGTCATATATCACCTTTAAATCAATTCAATTTAAATAACAAAACATAAAATATTAGCGCTAAATTACCTATTTTGAAAAGTGATACGCTTTGACCAAAAATGGTACGCTTCGTAATGGTACGCTTCGTCCATTACCCCCTCAGAAACGGGCCAATCTTTACAGTGAATGCTTGTAGCATATTGATAAATGGTTAAAATATTGTTGCCTCAGAAACGGGCCAATCTTTACAGTGAATGCTTGTAGCATATTGATAAATGGTTAAAATCTTGTTGCCTCAGAAACAGGCCAATCTTTACAGTGAATGCTTGTAGCATATTGATAAATGGTTAAAATCTTGTTGCCTCAGAAACAGGCCAATCTTTACAGTGAATGCTTGTAGCATATTGATAAATGGTTAAAATCTTGTTGCCTCAGAAACAGGCCAATCTTTACTGCCTCAGAAACGGGCCAATCTTTACAGTGAATGCTTGTAGCATATTGATAAATGGTTAAAATCTTGTTGCCTCAGAAACGGGCCAACCTTTACAGTGAATGCTTGAAATGTATTTAAACAGGTACATATTTTCTCCTCAAAACCTGACCCCATTTCAGCAAAGGAACTAATTTAAGAAAAATAATTGCAAAATTGATGTAGTTAATTTAAAAGGTTTAATTAGAATGACTTACAATGTAATTTGATATAAGCATTTCCATTTGTTTATATAAAGTTTCAATTTTCTGAAGATATATTACCAGAAAGAAATCAATAAAAACGTATATTTGCAAATTAATGAAAAATTCAAATTACCTGAAATTTTTTACTTAAATAAAATCTTTTTTAGCGAGTTTGAATGTTTATTTATTTTTGTTCCTGAAGCAACTTTTTTTTTACCTGTTTCAATATACTACAGGAATTTGCTGTAAAGATTGACCAGGTGTGCAAAGGATATTGGAGTGTGGCCCTTATGATATTAAAAATTTTACTTTGTTTATACTCTTTTATTTTCATTTCATGAGCAATCATCTTCAAACATTATGATAATGATTAAAGCCATAGAGTCTTGGCCAAGTTCAATTATGGTCGATATTGACCTATTGAGGATGTATGGCTCTTTTAATTAAAAAAATAATGCCAGATTTTACTTTGTTTACACTCTAGCGTCTTCATTTCTTAGCAGTCATTTTTAATCTTCATTGCAATGTTAACAACCATAATCTCTCAGCCATGTTTGATTATGGTTGTTTTAGGCCAGTTTGGTCAGGAGTCATAAAAAGTGCTAGATCTTTGCAATTTTATAATGGCTTCTGAAATTGTTAAGCAATCATCACTTAACTTATTCACAGTGATAATGGCAACATTTACTGAGTTGGAATATGGCTAATATTTGACTGATAGAGCTTCATTTTAGGCCCTTGAAATATCCGAATGTCACACATATTTGCCGTTTTTTTTACACTCTGACATTTCTTCAGCAGTGCAGGCAATGAAGGCAGTGTTTCTCAGGTCAGGGACTTAGGGCCACCTTGGCCCTCTTGTTAACTGTTTTATTATTACGTAGCCGTTGTGAGTTAACTCATTCCATACAATAATAAGTGTTCAATGCATCTTATAAATCTATGTACTTGTCATATTTTTGTTCACATTGTATAGAACCATAAATTTAATGGGCTAGCTTAAAATTGTGAAAGTTGTGTCAAAACTTGGAACAATGCTTCGGTTTACGGCAAAACTGGAAGTTATGGGTTTTTCACACTAGGTTTTTACATGAAGTGTTATTAAAAACACATATTTAATCATGATAAATGAATACTAATTGTCATGATCTACATAGTTCTGTATTTGTTAGTATAAACTTAGGATTTAATGATAAAATTTATGCTAATAAGAGAAATCATAATCATATCTATCCATTCAACGAGCATTATAACTGTTGCTATAGAAATATGTTTTCTATAATATAGGTTGTTTATACGATTATTAATAATTCCTTATATTATTTACAAGGAACCTTGGATATAGCGAACAAAAAGTCCCGAGGAGTTTGCTATAACCAAGTTTTACTGTATTATATGATTGTTTTATTAATCTTGTTCAGATGACACAAGGGGGTATGGGTATGATTGTATTGTTACTCAACTTGGCAGGGATGTTCATTGGGTGAACCTTCACAAAAGTTGCTATAATAAACTTGATCCATATGGAACTTGGGTTACCATGGCAATGGAAAAAAAAATATGAAAACTTTAAATATCATCTCCTTCAAAATTATTGGCCAGATTTCAAAATATTTTGGTACAGATGTTCCTTGGGTAACTCCCTACCAATATTGCTAAAATTATTCCGATCTGTTGTCTAGTAGACAGTCGTCCAGTCTAGTAAAGCCCACAAGTAACTGGTCCAATTGGTCTAGTTAAAAATCCACCAATTACTCATTATTTGCCCCTTCCATTCGTGCATTTAATTAACAACATGTATTTCTGATGAAAAAATCGATTTTGACATGTAATTTCATTTGCTTTAGTTATCCGAGTTTGGAAAAGCCAAGTTTATTTTTAGCACTTTGTTAATAAATTAAGTACGGCTATTTGATTGGCTGTTGATGCATTGCAAACAGGCACTTGCTCTGTCGGCATGCTCTAAATGATTGAAAAATGTGTTTGATCGTTGAAATAATGCAATGTTTGAATTTGTTGCCTGTGATTACTATCTTTCCTTTGCCTTATGAGTTTGAGTGTCATTATGGTAGATAAAATAAAAAAATTATATCTAAAAGGAGACAAATTCTGGTTTCCCAAATGTTACACCGCACCATTTTCCATATTTGTTTATTTTGTATATGTTACAATCGAGCAGACTTATGTTTTTCGTTTATATTAAGTATGGACCTACAGTCGAACCTGGTCCAACGGCCACCTGCTAGCAGCGACCAACTGCTAACAACGGCCACTTCAAATTCCCCCCGACCAATTTCGTTCTATATTACACCTGCTATCAGCGACCAACTGCTTACTACGACCAACGGCCACCATATTTGACCCCATTTGGTACCCCACACTGGTACGAACGGCCACGCGCCACTGACGCGCCCCATCAGGAAGTTGCGTAACGGCTAACACCGTTAGGTGAGAGCCGAACAATAGATTTGAGACAATACCGTAATCATCGAGGGTGGCGAGGATGGTTTCCATAGTGACCATTACTGTTCGTACAGGTGGTGTTTGTCAGGTGTGGATGACCTTGCGGGGAGCAGTGGTCCAGTGGTAGGACACGCGCTTCGGGATCGAGGGGTCCCGGGTTCGAGTCCTGCCAAGGACACTGCCAATTTCCTTGAACAAGAAATTTATCCCGCATTGTTTCACTTCACCCAGGTGTAAATGGGTACCTGAGAGGGCGGTATAATTCCGTGGCGCCATGGTGTGGGCTGCCATAAGCGGAGTGAAAGACTCCCCAGGGAGATCGATAGATAGATACAAGTAGCCCGATGACCAGGGGTAAAAGCTGTAAAGTCGGTGAACGTGCCCAAGGCATGAAACTTAGACTGTAAAATGCATTTACTTTACTTTACCTTAATTGGCATTGATTAGCAAGATGTCTTCCTCATTTTTAATCCGGGAAAATCATAACAATGATTGAGTGTAAAGTGCAGTGCTTCAAGCGTGTTTAAGATGCGGTCTTGTTATTAATTATAAATAATTTTTTGGTTTGTTTTGTTTTGTGTTTTTGACAGTTTGTTTTACAAAATTGAGATTACCAATTAATGATTTTGACCGGGAATGATCATTTCAGTGCTACTCTTACATGTGTTCACATCGTGTATTACATGTCATAATGACTTCAAAACGGAAATTTCTGACTTTAGAGGAGCGGATTAAGTGCATTAAACTGTTAGAGAGTGTTCAAAATGTTATTCATTTATGAAATAAATTATTAAACATTATTATGTTTTCACATTTGTTATTTAAAATATGTATATCCTCCTATGAATAACTTTCTGCACATAATTGGAACTTAGAGAGAGAGAGAGAGAGAGAGAAAGAGAGAGAGATGACCATATACATATATGTACATTCACGAACATCAGACAAAACATGACACCTGCTAACAAAGGCCACCTGCTAACAAAGGCCAAAATTGTAATTTCCCTTGGGTGGCCTTTGTAAGCAGGTTCGACTGTATTTAAATTTGGGTTTCGACAAATAAAAGTAGCAAAATTTCAAATATACGTAAGGGAAATGAGGAATCAAAACGAGTATGAAAAACAAAAGCTCAAACCCCAATTTTGTGCAAAATGGAAAGATGATTTCCGGTGGCTGGGTCAGGACAATTAAAAAAGTGTGATGTATGCCTTGCAGGAAATTTGAGACTGTGGGTAGATTTATTCAGGGTACCATACTGACAACTTTAAAATTGATGACATAAAAAGTCACAATGAATCAACATTGCAGATAAGAAATGAACAATCACAATGTTAGCTCTTATAATAAATTAGTTGACCAGTCAGAGCAGAGACTGTTTTAATATGGAATGTTCAGATTAACAATGGACATTGTGCGTTCAACAATGTTGAAAATTAAGCAACATAAGATTTTTAGAACAAATGACATTGTTCATGTACCCATAGAGCTGATATGTTGTCTAAAATGCTCATGGTGTTCTTTAATAAAAGTTGAAACAGTTTAATGAAAGAAAAAAGTTAATGACATATTTATACCCCAGAAACGAAGTTTGGGGGGGTATATAGGAGTCACCCGGGGTCGGTCGGTCGGTCGGTCCAGCGGTCCGTTGCATTATTGGAATTCAATACAACTTCATGCAATGATCAAGCACATGGAGAGGAAGTGCAGTGCACAAGAACCATAACTCCATCTTGACTTATTACAGAGTTATTGCCCTTTGTTACTTTTCCTTGTCCGGAGCATAACTTGAAAAGTACAAGTTTGATTTCAAAACAATTTCATACAATGGTCAACCACAATATGAGGAAGTGCAGTGCACAAGAACCATAACTCTATCTAGAGTAATTACAGAGTTATTGCCCTTTGTATTTTTTCCTTGTCCAGAGTATAACTTGTAACCTTGTCCGGTTAGTGAAGTACTGTTGATTTCAACATTCAATGGTCAGCACAATGAGAGGAAGTGCATGAAAGAACAAATCATTATAGAATTACAGAGTTATTCCTTGTATTTCCTGTCAGAGTATACTTTAAATACTGGTTGGATTTCAAAACAATTTCATACAATGGTCAACCACAATATGAGGAAGTGCAGTGCACAAGAACCATAACTCTATCTATAGGAATTACAGAGTTATTGCCCTTAGTTACTTTTCCTTGTCCAGAGTATAACTTGTAAACTACTGGTTGGATTTCAAAACAATTTCATACAATGGTCAACCACAATATGAGGAAGTGCAGTGCACAAGAACCATAACTCTATCTAGAGTAATTACAGAGTTATTTCCCTTTGTTACTTTTCCTTGTCCATAGCATAACTTGAAAAGAACTGGTTGGAATTCAAAACAATTGCATACAATTGTCAACCACAATAAGAGGAAGTGCAGTGCACAAGAACCATAACTCTATCTATTGTAATTACAGAGTTATTGCCCTTTGTTACTTTTCCTTGTCGGAGCTTAACTTTAAAACTACTGGTTGGAATTCAAAACAATTTCATACAATGGTCAAGCACAACCTGTGTAACCTGGCCAAAAATCTGGAAAAAAAACTAATGTAAAAATGTCTTTTTCATACTCTTCTTCTTAATCCTAATAACTTCATCATTTCTAAAGCAGTATTGCGGGGGTATTAATCACATTTAGTGATAGTTCTAGTTTATCTTTATTTTTTATTCAAAATATTATATGACTGTGTATCCCTCAATATACATGAAAACATGGTATACAACAGGAGTATAACTATTAAGTGATGTTAAATGTATTGTTCTACAGGGTTTATCTCAAAAAAGTTTGGTCCAGTTCAAATTAGGTCTAGTCAATTCTCTGGGCTACTGGTCCATTGATTGAAAAAGTTAATGTTGAACCCTGATTTTGGTGCAGATGTTCCTTGGGTAACTCTCTATCAAGATTGCTTAAATTATTCTGATCCGTAAAAAAAACATGGCTGCCAGGGGCGGGATTAATTTGCCTTATATGCATAAAGTGAAATCTTTAAACGACATCTCCTCTGAAACTGCTGGACAGAATTTGATTAAATTTGGCAGGGATGATCCAGGGGTGAAGCTTTACAAAAGTTGCTAAAATTAGTCCGATCTGTAAAAAACATGGCCGCCATGGGCGGGGCTAATTTGCCTTATACATGAATAGTGAAATCTCTAAATGACATCTCCTCTGAATCTGCTGGACAGAATTTGATTAAATTTGGCAGGGATGATCATTGGGTAAAGCTTTGCAAATTTGCAAAAAATATTCCAATCCATAAAAAAAACATGGCCATCAGGGGTGGGGCTTATAATTTGCCTTAAATGTATAAAGGGAAATCTTTAAAGGACATCTCCTCTGAAACCGCTTGACAGAATTTGATTATATATGTCAGGGATTATCCTTGGGTGAAACTTCACAGAAGTTGCTAAAATAATTCCTTCGTAAGAAAACATGGCTGCCAGGGGCGGGGCTAATTTGCCTAATATGTATAGAGTGAAATCTTAAAACGACATCTCCTCAGAAATTACCAGACAGAATTTTATTAAATTTGGCAGGGATGATCCTTGGGTGAAGCTTCACAAAAGTTGCTGAAATTATTCCGATCCCCCCAAAAAAACATGGCCACCAGGGGCAGGGCTAAATTGCCTTATATGTATATAGTGAAATCTTTTAACGACAGCTCCTCTAAAACTGCTAGACAGAATTCGATAAAACTTTGCAGGGATCACCTCGTTCAAAACTACTGGCCCGATTTCAAAATGTTTTAATACAGACTGATGTTCCTTGGATGAACGATCCAGGGCCATTATGGCCCTTGTATTAATCTATGATCAGATGACACAAGGGGGTATGGGTATGATTTTTTTATTAATCTTTGTTCAGATGACACAAGGGGGTATGGGCATACAGCAACCCAACCAGATGGGCATGGATCGTGATACCCAACTTGTAAGTATGATATTATAATGGAAATCAGGTTAAATCTGACAGACGCTTTAGTGTTCATGTGACTTTTCAATATTGTCATATGCTGTCATTATAATTGACCAGTGACATCTTATAATAATATCAGCCTCACATGAGAATCACAGAATAAAGTGTTGACCATGAAACAGAAATTATAATACTGCTGTAACAGGGTTGTCATGCACGTGTTACAAATACTTGTATATTTTCATGCCTCACCAATTGCATTGCAGTGTGCATTGATTTTCTTTCAGTGCATGCGTTTGTGCATTCATTCACGGTCAATCACACTTCAGGTTGACCTTTGCATTTAAGTTTTTTTTCTATGAAGATGATATCGCATCTTCATGAAACTTGGTAAATTTGTATATATGATATGAACTATTTAATTTCTATACAAATTTTGGGGGTGTGACTGTTTTTTCATGGTTGAATGAACATAGTTATATTGGGTTTTTTTGCCTCACAAAAAAAAGTGAACTTTTAAAAATACAAGTAAATAATTGCTTGTGACCAAAGTATGCCTGCAGAGCATCAGTGTTGCAGAGATGGGGTTGTTTTGTCAGGTCAGAAGGGTCAAGGTCATTGTTACTAAAAGAAGATTTTCTCTTAGGATTGAATTATGATGTTCAGATATGAGATGAGGAAGATTGGGTTTGATTTTCAGGTCAATAGGGTCAAGATCAGTGTTATTAAAAGTAATTTTCAGTTTCGACAATTCAAAGCTACTGCAGTCACCCTTGCGTTGGCATTGCAGCTTTTAGTTAAAGTTTTGCATGCAAGTTACTATCAACCTATCTCAATTACCATTCATGGTATTTATTTGAAAGTTTATGAATATGTTCAGGGGCGTCAGACAACCAAGGTAAATAACTCTTGACTGAATTTAATACAAATTATAGCCCCTTTTTATGCCCCCATCATAAAATGGCGACAGCATATAGTGTTACACCTGTCTGTGTGTGTTTTTGTGTGTATTTGCAAGAATTCGTGTCCCGCCTGTAACTTTTTTTTGTATGGTTGTTTTTTTAAATAACTTGGCACAAGTGATCCTTAGGACAAGACGATGTGTCGCGATCAATAACCTGGTCACTGGCATGAAGGTCAAGGTCACAGCACCCAGTTGACCTTTAAATTTTGTCCAAGCTTTAACTTTGTTGTAAATGGTGGTGTTTTGAAATAACTTTGGGGAAAAAGATCCCTAAGATATGATGTTACACAAGCAAGAACCATGTTGCTAACTTCAAGGTCAATGTCACAGCAGTAAGTTGAGTTTAGAATTTGTGTAAGCAGTCCTGTGATTGTTATAGTCAAGTTTTGAAACTTTTTAAAGGGATCCTTAGGACAAAACAATGTGTTGCAAAAGAACAAGGTTGCTAGCTTAAAGGTCAAGGTCACATCACTTGGTCAGGGTCACAGTGCTCATTTGATCTTAAAATCATTTTTAATATTTCCAGTTTTTCATCATATTCACTGACAAAAATATCTAATAAACAAAATGACGGGGGTATCCGTGTCCTATGGACACATTTCTAGTTAATTTTGATATTTTGGTTAAAGTTTTGCATGCAATAGAAAATTTGGTTAAAATTTTGCATGCAAGCTACTATCCAGCTTATATCACAAAAACCATTCATGGTATTGACTTGATAGTTAATGAATATGTTAAGGGGTATTAAACAACCATGGTAAACTCTTGACAGAATTTAATGCAAATTATGGCCCTTTTTTAACCTAGAAATCTTGACAAGGGCTGTTCAGATATACCTTAATATTTTATCTGTTGACCTTGACCATTACCTATTTTTTGCTGTAACTTTCGAAAACTTTAAAAACCTGTCATTACAAAACCATTACCAAACAGGGCACTGATATTTCACATGTAAATTCCTTGTGGCAAGACCTTTTCATCAATGTTACACTTTTGGACTTTTGACATTGACCTTTGAACTGACCTATTTTTGAAATGTTTGACACAAAACTTTAACGTTGGACATAACTTTTTTACTATTTGACATACAACTTTTATTTTTGGTGTTCACATTCATATTTACAATGCCTATCCAGACATATGCAAATATTTCACCTAGTGACCTTGACCTTTGACCTATTTTTGCTGTAACTTTTGAATACTTTAAAATGCCTGTCATATCAGAGCCGTTACCAACAGGGCACTAATATTTCACATGTAAATTCCTTGTGGCAAGACCTTTCCATCATTATTACACTTTTGGACTTTTGACCTTGACCTTTGAACTTTGACCTATTTTTAGCTCACATGAGCACAACGTGCTCAAGGTGAGCTTTTCTGATCGCCTTTTGTCCGGCGTCCGGCGTCCGTGCGTGCGTCCGTCCGTGCGTGCGTCCGGCGTCAACAATTGCTTCAAACAACATCTCCTCCTAAACGGCTTGGCCAATTTGAAAAATATTTTGCAGGAATGTTCCTTGGATGAAGCTCTACTAAAGTTGTATAAATGGTTCTGGTCCATTGCATAATTAGGTCACAGGAGCTAAAAATAGATTTTAAAAATGCAAACTTTGAAAATCTTCTTCTGCAAAACTGCAAGGCCTAGAGCTTAGATATTTGGTATTTAGCATCATCTTATGGGCCACTACCAAGATTGTATAAATCATAGCCCTATGGTGATAAATGACCCCGCACCAGGGGTCACTTGTTTTTAAAAAACTTAAAAAATCTTCTTCTAGAATCCAAGGCCTAGAGCTTAGATATTTGGTATGAAGCATCATCTTATGGGCCACTACCAAGATTGTACAAATCATAGCCCTATGGTGATAAATGACCCCGCACCAGGGGTCACTTGTTTTACACAGAGTTATATAGGAAAATCTTAAAAAATCTTCTTCTATGAATCCATAAGGCCTAGAGCTTAGATATTTGGTATGTAGCATCATCTTATGGGCCACTACCAAGATTGTACAAATCATAGCCCTATGGTGATAAATGACCCCCACCAGGGGTCACTTGTTTTACATAGAGTTAAATAGGAAGATCTTAAAAAATCTTCTTCTATGAATCAATAAGGCCTAGAGCTAAGATTTTTGGTATGTAGTAGCATCTAATGGTTCATTACAAAGATTTACAAAGTCTTGGCCCTACGGTGATAAATGACCCTGCGCCCATTGCTTAGATATTTGGTGTGTAGTATTGTCAGGGGTAAAATGTTTTAGATTAAGTTATATCAGAATCCTTGTCTGTTTAAAAACCTTGACATCAGTTGAAGCAATGGTACTCAGGTGAGCGATTCAGGGCCATCATGGCCCTCTTGTTGGAATGTTTAACAAAAAAACAAAAAACTTTAAAATTGGCCATAACTATTTGACATACAACTTTTATTTTTGGTATGCAATTCGTCTTGACAATGGCTATTCAGATGCTCTTATTGTTTCAATCAAATAACTTAATTTGATTAGGGATATAGTTATTCAAAACCCTATTTAAGTCCCCTGTACTGATGATGTCATCAAGGGCAAATGATGTCATCAATGAATTGATATATATATATATATATATATATATATATAATTTTTTTTATGAAGCCAGTGGCAAGAATTTAATTTCATTTTAGCACAAATGGTCATTTCATGGTGGCTCCTATGGGTTTGGCTTATATCCTTATATACTCCATATAGAAGATTTCGTAAATTTTCTTCTGTGAAACCAATGGATAGAATTTTCCTTCTTTTGGTATGTATGGTCACCTCATAGTTGTCTCCCATAATTGTTAAATAAAGTTGATCCCTTGAAAAATGAGGCCCCTAGGGGATTGCCTAGTTTTCAAAATTCTTCTATGAAACCAATATTAGAAATAAATGATCACCTCATGACTGTTTGGGAAGTATGACAACACCTGTAGCAAGTAGATTATGACTAAATGATATAGTGTGGATCAGACCTAAGGAAGGAAGCTCTTCATTGCACTATGTAATATACTTATGTTCTTCCTTCAACAGGTTCAGGCTATGAAACTACAGCAGGAGCAGCAGAAGGCAAGGCAACAACAAATGCTGGGTAAGTGTCATCTAGTATACAGCTCAGGCTTGCTTGGTACCGATTTAATTATTAACAAATTAATTTTGAGGTTTGTGGTTTTTATATCATTATTCTTTTTTTTGCTTAAAGTACTAGATTTTTTTATCACCTTTAACATTGCTTTTTAATTCCTTTTCCTTACATGAAGACCAAGTAATTTGAATTAAAGTCTGTTAGCAAGGAAGGTATTTAAAATTGGGACTGTTGAATTAGACTCTAGAAGCAAAAAGGTTATGTTATGAATATTTTATTTCTATTAATCTGTTAATTATACCTCTGCTTTACATAGTGATGTAGGGGACTATATAGGAATCCTGCTAGTTATGTCCTGTCCTCTCCTACACATACATTACATGAAATTTGGTAACTTGTTGAGAAAGCCTTCTCACTTTGTAAAATTATTTAAAATGATAAGACCAGTCAGGAGACAGGTGCAGATGAATGTGTCAAGTATTGCCATTTTTCTGTGTGAAAGTGGTATGTGGGGGGTATCAGTCACCTTCAGTGATAGTTCTAGTTGTTCTGTAAATGTGCAGTTTGTTCTCTGACATACTGGCTTTTGTTCAAGCAGTTTACTGTCACGCTTTGTGATTACACTTGGTTTCCTTTGAATATTTTGCATTACATTGATTGTAGCTTTGTGAACTAGGGGCTGATGTGTTTTATGACTGCCAGGCTTTGAAAGTTAATTAACTAATGATGTCCAGCAATATTTAGCTCATCACTGTGTACTTAGCCAAGGTGAGCTGTTGTCAACACTTGGTGTAATGAATAGATCCAATATACTGTGTTCCATCATAAAACAAAATCCAGTGTAACCTGGCCCAGCATTAGACCCCCCCCCCAATGTTCATAATACCCTTGCTTCAGTATATATATTTATATAGGACTAATGCTTGTCCCATCCTGCAGTTGCATTACATGAAGTTTGTTGATAATGCCTTGGAATAAAGATTTATCAAGACAAGACCAAACAGCAGACAAGTACAGATTATTGTGTCAAGGTTTTGTAAGAACAGCAGACAAGTACAGATTATTTTGTCAAGGTTTTGTAAGAATTATAGCCTTTTTTAGCTTGACTATTCGAAGAATATGAGAGCTATTGTAGTTGCCCTTGTGTTGGCGTTGGCGTTGCAGCTTTTGGTTAAAGTTTTGTGTTCAAGCTACTATCCAGTTTGTATCTCAATAACCATTTATGGTATTGACTTGAAAGTTAATAAATATGTTCAGGAGCATCAGACAACCAAGATAGATAACTCTTGATGGAATATATTACAAATTATGGCCCCTTTTTAACTTAGAAATTTTGGTTAAAGTTTTGCATGCAAGGTACTTTCATGCTAATATCTCAGTATCCCGGCATGCAATTGATTTGAACCATCTTTAATATGTTTAGGGGTATCATACTTTCATGTTAGATAACTCTTGATGGAATGTGTTACAAATTATGGCCCCTTTTTAACTTAGAAATTTTGGTTAAAGTTTTGCATGCAAGGTATTTTTATGCTAATATCTCAATAACCAGGCATGCGATTGATTTGAAATGTCGTTAATACGTTTAGGGGTATCATACTATCAAGGTAGATAACTTTTGATGGAATATATTACAAGTTATGCCCCTTTTTAATTAGAAATTTTGGTTAAAGTTTTGCATGCAAGGTACTTTCATGCTTATATCTCAGAGTCCAGGTATGGGATTGATTTGAAACATCTTTAATATGTTTAGGGGTATCATACTATAAAGGAAGATAACACCCTGATGGAATATATTAAAAAGTATGGCCCCCTTCTAACTTAAAATTCTGGTTAAATTTTTGTATTCAAGCTACTATCCAGCTTATATCTCAGAAATTGCTTAAGGAATTGACTAGAAAGTTAAGGAGTGTCTTCAGGGGCATCAGAAAACCAAGGTGGATAACTTTTGGACTGAATTTTATGCAAATTATGGCCCTTTTCTAACTTGGATATTTGGTTAAAGTTTTGTATCAGACTATCAAGGTATATCATTTTTGACTATTATTATGTACAGGGTATGTGAAGGGCAAGAATTGAAATAGATTTTTTTGATTTACCAACAAGCATTTTGATTAGTCGAGCGTGCTGTCCTCTGACAGCTCTTGTTTCTGTGTCAAAGCAGTATGCAGGGTTATTATACCCCAGCAAACAAAGTTTGAGAGGGGAGGAGTCTGTCAAGGGGTATTCATCACCTTCAGTGATAGTTTCAGTTAATCACCTTCAGTGATAGTTCCAGTTAATCACCTTCAATGATAGTTCTAGTTAATCACCTTCAGTGATAGTTCCAGTTAATCATCTTCAGATAGGTCTAGTTAATCACCTTCAGTGATAGTTGCAGTTAATCACCTTCAGTGATAGTTCTAGTTAATCACCTTCAATGATAGTTCCAGTTAATCATCTTCAGTGATAGATCCAGTTAATCATCTTCAGTGATAGTTCTAGTTAATCACCTTCAGTGATAGGTCCAGTTAATCATCTTCAGTGATAGATCCAGTTAATCACCTTCAACATCTTCAGTGATAGTTCTAGTTAATCACCTTCAGTGATAGTCCAGTTAATCATCTTCAGTGATAGATCCAGTTAATCACCTTCAGTGATAGTTCTAGTTAATCACCTTCAGTGATAGGTCCAGTTAATCATCTTCAGTGATAGATCCAGTTAATCACCTTCAATGATAGTTCTAGTTAATCACCTTCAGTGATAGATCCAGTTAATCATCTTCAGTGATAGATCCAGTTAATCACCTTCAGTGATAGTTCCAGTTAATCACCTTCAGTGATAGTTTCAGTTAATCACCTTCAGTGATAGCTCCAGTTAATCACCTTCAGTGATAGATCCAGTTAATCACCTTCAATGATAGTTCTAGTTAATCACCTTCAATGATAGTTCTAGTTAATCACCTTCAGTGATAGTTCTAGTTAATCACCTTCAGTGATAGTTCCAGTTAATCATCTTCAGTGATAGTTCTAGTTAATCATCTTCAGTGATAGTTCTAGTTAATCACCTTCAGTGATAGTTCCAGTTAATCACCTTCAGTGATAGTTCTAGTTAATCACCTTCAGTGATAGCTCCAGTTAATCAAGTGATAATCACCTTCAGTGATAGTTCTAGTTAATCACCTTCAGTGATAGTTCTAGTTAATCACCTTCAGTGATAGTTCCAGTTAATCATCTTCAGTGATAGTTCTAGTTAATCATCTTCAGTGATAGTTCTAGTTAATCACCTTCAGTGATAGTTCCAGTTAATCACCTTCAGTGATAGTTCTAGTTAATCACCTTCAGTGATAGCTCCAGTTAATCACCTTCAGTGATAGTCACCTATAAGTGACAGTTCTAGTTAATCACCTATAAATGATAGTTCTTTGTGGTTTGTAAATTTGCATATTAAGTGAGATTTAAGGTGCCTTTGCAGGACTCTTTACTGAATACCAGTATATTAGGTTAATTAGTTTTATAGAAATGAAAATTTTTATATTGATAAAAAATATTGATGTCCACTAGAAAAACAAATACATACATTGGGCATACAACTCAGGTACTCTTCAGAGACTTTCTGGAAAGCATATATCTAATACCAATCATTTTGTAATTCTGACTGATATGAGGCCCCAAAGTTCAATATTTATGTAATAATATAATTTCTCTAAGTAATGAGTGAAAGAAAATTACTTGTATGAAAACAACTGTAACATTGGGATCATATTATTTCAAAACAATGTTTTGTTCCACATTAAAACATTTCTTTTCCTTTATTTAAAATTCCCTTAAAATTTTTATATCCATTAAAGCATTCCTTGTCTTCATGAAAACAATAAAAAACATTGTCCCCATTATGTATTAAAACAGTGTCTGGTCAATGTGGCCAGGAATCAGGAGGTTGTGAATTTAGTCCCTGGCCTTAACATACAAATTTGTTAAAAATGGTATAAGTAAAGCTCCCTTGTTTGACGCTCATCATATAAGGGTAACCTGGAAATGTTTGGTCCAATGGCAGTATAATGTGACTGGTTGTGGTATCCTCCCCATTAGATCACCCCTCCTGTTAGCACACCCCATCTCATATTCATCTCAAATAAAACATTAATCATCCCCACAAAAACATTCCTTGTCGCCATAGAACATTCATCATCCCCACTAGACATCACTTGTCGCCATTAAAATATTCATCCCCACTAAAACATTCCTTGTCCCCATTTAAACATTCATTATCTCTGCTAAAAACATTCCCTGTCCCCACTAGAACATTCATCATCCCCACTAAAACATTCCTTTTCCCCACTAGAACATCCATTATTCCCACTAAAACATTCCTAGTCCCCATTTAAACATTCATTATCTCTGCTAAAAACATTCCCTGTCACAATTAAAACATTCATTTTCCCCTCTGTAGCATTTCTTGTCCCCATAATTTTTCAACATTCATCATTCCATTAAAACATTCTTTGTCCCCATTTGAACATTTCTCATTCTCATTTGTAGATCACTTGCAGTAGCCAGAATGTATCCTGCATGCCTTTTTGCTTATTCTAACAATATTTTAATCACACAGACTAACTTTTTCTATTCCCTAGATGAGATGTATTACGGGCCACCCCAAAATGTATATAGTGGTAGGTATACCATCTAATGACCTTGACATTGGTGATGGTTGCCATGGTGATAATGGCCGCCAGTGTATTGTCTGTGTATTGTCATATAAGGCTTCTGTCTGGATGTAGGTGTATGTGATACTGGTGGGTTATATCAAGACAACATCTTGTGCCCAAGGAAGCTCAGCTGTTGCACTGCTTATTGGAACCTCATGAGACCCCGGAAAATGTTCTGCAGAAATAATAGTTATGTCTTTCAAATATTTGTATATATAAACACAATTTGTTCCCTGTTTTGTTTAAACTTTATTAGCTCACCTGAGCACAAAGTGCTCAAGGTGAGCTTTTGTGATCGCCCTTCGTCCGGCGTCGTCCGTCGTCCGTCGTCAACAATTTGCTTTAAACGACATCTCCTCTGAAACCGCTGGACAGAATTTAATGAAACTTGGCAGGAATGTTCCTTGGGTGAGGCTCTACAAAAGTTGCTAAAATAAACTTGATCCATGAGGAACTCTGGTTGCCATGGCAACAAAAAGAAAAATAATTTGAAAACTTTAAAAATCATCTCCTTCAAAACTACTGGCCAGATTTTAAAATAAATTGGTACAGATGTTCCTTGGGTCAACCTCTACCAAAGTTGCTAAAATTATTCCGATCCATAAAAAAACATGGCCGCCAGGGGCGGGGCTTATTTGCCTTATATGTATATAGAGAAACCTTTAAACAACATCTTCTCTGAAACCACTGGACAGAATTTGATTAAACTTGGCAGGGATGATCCTTGGGTCAACCTTCACAAAAGTTGCTAAAATAAACTTGATCAATGTAGAACTCTGGTTGCCATGGCAACAAAAAGAAGAAAAAAATGAAAACTTTTAAAATCATCTTCTTCAAAACTACTGGCCAGATTTTAAAATAAATTGGTACAGATGTTCCTTGGGTCAACCTCTACCAAAGTTGCTAAAATTATTCCGATCCATAAAAAAACATGGCCGCCAGGGGCGGGGCTTATTTGCCTTATATGTATATAGAGAAACCTTTAAACAACATCTTCTCTGAAACCACTGGACAGAATTTGATTAAACTTGGCAGGGATGATCCTTGGGTCAACCTTCACAAAAGTTGCTAAAATAAACTTGATCAATGTAGAACTCTGGTTGCCTGGCTTTTAAAATCATCTTCTTCAAAACTACTGGCCAGATTTTAAAATAAATTGGTACAGATGTTCCTTGGGTCAACCTCTACCAAAGTTGCTAAAATTATTCTGATCCATAAAAAAACATGGCCGCCAGGGGCGGGGCTTATTTGCCTTATTTGTATATAGGGAAAACTTTAAACAACATCTCCTCTGAAACCACTGGACAGAATTTGATTAAACTTGGCAGGGATGATCCTTGGGTCAAAATGTAGAACTCTGGTTGCCATGGCAACAAAAAAAAAAAAAATGAAAACTTTTAAAATCATCTTCTTCAAAACTACTGGCCAGATTTTAAAATAAATTGGTACAGATGTTCCTTGGGTCAACCTCTACCAAAGTTGCTAAAATTATTCTGATCCATAAAAAAACATGGCCGCCAGGGGCGGGGCTTATTTGCCTTATTTGTATATTGGGAAAACTTTAAACAACATCTCCTCTGAAACCACTGGACAGAATTTGATTAAACTTGGCAGGGATGATCCTTGGGTCAACCTTCACAATATTTGCCAAAATAAACTTGATCCATGTAGAACTCTGGTTGCCATGGCAATAAAAAGAAAAAAAAATGAAAACTTTTAAAATCATCTTCTTCAAAACTACTGGCCAGATTTTAAAATAAATTGGTACAGATGCTCCTTGGGTCAACCTATTTATCTCAGGTGAGCGATTTAGGGCCATCATGGGCCTCTTGTTTATTTTACATTGATTATGAAACAAGTTCTTACAACTACAAGAAATCGTTCTTGATGGCTTGGATTACAGCGTATGTGGTCATTATTGTGGGAAGAAAGCAGAGAAAACCCACATGTCTGGACGGTTGACCCTGCACCTCTCCTATATGTCACCCTGGATCAAACCAGGGATGCATGGTGCGAAGCAAAGTGCGTTTCCACTAAGCTATCCAGGCACCCTGTTGTATAATCAGCTAGTAAAAAAAAAAGCAACTTCACTTACTGACTGACTGATAAACCATATGTACTGTTTTGTTTTAAATGAGAAGGAAAATGGAAACATGAAGTGAAGAGATAGGTGTACCTCATGGTAACACAGTCTTATCGTGTAGGGTTTAATTTGAGCTTTGAGATTGTCGAACGTCCATCGTTCACAATTAGTTTGTTTACACTCTAGCATCTTCACTTCTTAAGCAATCATCTTCATACTTAATGACAATGTTTTCAACTTAATAATTTGCAAATAAAACCTTGTCTGCACCTTGTTAACGGCAATGTGTACTCCATTTGTCCATTTGAAACAGACTTTAAGGCAAACAATTGTAAAGTTTCAGCATTTTAAGACTATTACCCAACTATTTTTTTTTTGTATCAGCTATCATAATCCTCAAGGTAACAGTGCAACTGCATGTCAGTAATAGAGGTGTGAAAATAATCAGTTTTAATCTTTCTTTAACAATGCTTTTTAATTCCTTTTCCTTATATGAGGACCAAGTAATTGGAGTCCCAAGTTTTTTAGCGAGGAAGGTATCTAACATTGGACTGTTGAATTAGACTCTCGAAGCAAGAAGAGTGCACTCTATTCATGGGCGATTACAATAGTTTATTATTTTAAGCATGCTATTTTTGGCATTCAAATTTCAGAAAACGAATATGAAAGTTTCAGGCGAGTTTTTAAAATTATGTCATTGATGTCGCATTGGTATGAAATTTTGTGGTCATTTCATCTTAGATTGCGTGAAAATGTACTAATTTGCTTCAAATTTGTGATCAAACACCCTGACAGTGTCTGAAATTCAAGTTTTCAATAACTAGCCTAATATGCTATAAATAGGCAAAATGTGCACTTGCTCTGTTTTGACTAGCCTGATTCACAAGTCAAAACCCTTCAGGCTAGTGCAAATTTCGATCAGTGGTCACATGATTGTAGGTTTCATGTTGCTTAGATTGATGCTTAATGGGATGCCAGGTAATACATGTATTAGTAGCAGTAATCAGGGATGTTATCTGCTGGTGAACAATTATTTTGACAGAACCTAAGTTTTCATTCATTTATATAACCAAGTAAAATCATTTGGCGTAGCTATGATTGAACTAAGGACTTTTTGTGTGCATGTCAAACAATTACGTTATAGTCATAAAAGCTAGCTCCAGGGTGAGGAAGTAAAAATGCCATTGTGTACGGCTACAACTGTTTATATCAACCATAAAGACTTTAGCTCTTCATCTCTGATGAACATATTTTATCACTTTGGCAAACAGAGCAGACCCAGATCAGACAGCTCCTGGAATCCTTACTCATGCAACATAGTAGCTCAGAATCTTTCTCCACATTCACCCAAAATCTATTGCTTGATATACCATTTAAAATTCATTTAAGTGATACTGGTAATCAGCAAGTCATAAATATGTATATGAATATTCATGAGGTAAAGTTTTAAAAGAACACAAAATGTAGGACAAACTGAAAGTGGAAACAGCAGCAGACTCCTGGCACAAGGTGGTAGCTTGATTGTATGTAAGAAGCACAAATGCCGTTTTGTGATTCACTTTTATTTTACAGGTGTCCAAGTTTTTGTACTGCCTTCAGATCAGCTTGTTTGCGTGTGGTATCAGTTATATATGCATGCATGTCAGTTACATTTTCTTTGTTCCAATGCAGACTCATTATTTGCACTTGTTCTTGTTAATGAAATGTTCTTTCCAAGAGAATCACCTATTGTAGATAAACTATTGTGTATATTTTGTAAAAATGCGGTATCTTTATTCACTGGAGAACTTAAGTGCTCAGGGTGAGATATTGATCTTGAATGTCTGTCATCCACCCAGTAGACAATATTTATTTATTCTTGCACAAACTTCATCAAACTTGGATGCAATGCCTTTTGCAACCAATCATAACAGAGTTTATTTATGGCTAATATTTGACCGGTAGCTCTGGACTTACGTATAGAAATTGTGTTGAATATTCACTGCTGTAATGAGTCATTACTGCTGTAATGAGTCATTTTTATAAAATTGTGTTGAATATTCACTGCTGTAATGAGTCATTTTTATAAAATTGTGTTGAATATTCACTGCTGTAATGAGTCATTTTTATAAAATTGTGTTGAATATTCACTGCTGTAATGAGTCATTTTTATAAAATTGTGACAGTGGTTGATATTAATGGTGTCCTGGGATCTCAAAGACACAAACAAATTTGTAGTAAACCAATGTAACCATTCTTCCTAAAATGCTCGTATGGGTAACCCTCTTCAATAAATCACAAATTTTTGACCAATAGAAATATAGCTGTCGCATAATTTTTTAGGGATTCCTTATTTTCAGAGGCGACTCCTAAATTTCATAGCAGGTGTTCCGTAAGGATACCTGCTTACAAAGTCAGTGTAAAATGCTGTATTATAAGACAAAATAGTTTATAATCAGTACTGTGTCTGGTATTTTTGGGGCTCTACATGTTGCCCTTTAGAAATTAACCCTTAACCTCCTTAATTTCTTAATTGGACCTACTTTTTTTTCCCTTTTGAATTGTACTATCAGTTGTTTATGGGAGTGCTTGCTGAAAAAGCAACCCATGCATGGATGTGCAAGGTGATCTTAGTCTTCAGTGGTCACAAAGATAGTCACAAGTGCCCACAACATTGTAAGGGTTAACTATGTAAAGGAAATATACCACTCCTGGAAATTCTATGATACCACTCCTGGAAACTCTATGATACCACTCCTGGAAACTCTATGATACCACTCCTGGAAACTCTATGATACCACTCCTGGAAACTCTATGATACCACTCCTGGAAACTGTATGATACCACTCCTGGAAACTATGATACCACTCCTGGAAACTCTATGATACCACTCCTGGAAACTCTATGATACGATACCACTCCTGGAAACTCTATGATACCACTCCTGGAAACTGTATGATACCACTCCTGGAAACTGTATGATACCACTCCTGGAAACTGTATGAAATTTGCAAAGCATAAATCTTAAGTAAAGTATTAACACAATTCTGCACTTTTCTCATTTAATCCTTTAGTTTATGGCACTGGAAGTTATCATTCCATTGAAATACTTAATGACATGGCTGCTACTTTCAGTAGCATTGCAATTCAGGGTACGAATTGTGTGCATGTTGTGTGATGGATTCTGTCAATGGGGAGAGGTTTTTTCATTTCAGCTTTCATTTGCTTTTTTTGGTGTATATGTTTATTGAAGAAAACATTATTGTCAGTATCTGTCCCAATAACTGCCTGGGGTCATCATTTTCAGTTCATACCTTGTTATTATAACATCATAGGCTCTTATGAAACATGGTCATAGCATTCTGTTTGATATTGAATCATAGAGGCTTTTATCATGGGACCTGGAATCTTAGGACATTGTTTACACATTTTTTGCTTCACAGAATGTGATACATCTTCCAAATGTTGGATACAAATTTTGGGCATGAACCATCTTAATTCTACTACAAGTGTTTGGACAGCTCTTGTATCTGTCATTTAAAATTGCCAAGTTTTATTAGTCACCTACTGGTTCACCAGGGTTTGAATAGTGAAACTTTACAAAATTTTATGGAGGTTTGCACTCCAACCATCTGTCTGTCTATCCGTCTGCAAAAACTGGATCCTGCGATAATTCAAAAAGCACTTGGAATATCTCTTGTTACATTTGTAGCCAAAAGAACTTCATTGAGAAAAAAATTTCAGAATCTAATTTTATTTGGCACAAATGATCATGTCATGACACCATATCTTAAAACAAAGCTTGTGCATTAAATATTGAGGCTCCAATTTATATTAATATTTCAAAATTCTCTCCTGAAACAGAGGTTCAAGATATTATTGTGTTTTGACCTTTATGGCTTTATTCAGGCTGATGATACTCAGATGAGCAATCCAGGGCCATTTTGGCCCTCCTGCGTATTTTTCTCACCTATTATAGGCTGAAGAGCACAATCTTCTATTTATGTGTTACCTTATATTTATATTGGAGGTATATTGTTTTCAGTTGAATTGTTGATCCATCCATTGCCAGTTCATAATGCTCTGAATACCTTGTCAAATTTCAATAGACTGTATAACTTCACTGGGGATGGGGGAAACAAGCCTCTTTTCATAATATGTATGTTGTTAAGTATAGTCACTGCATGGCGGATAGCTGTTGATATTACCTGACTGTATTGTTCTTCTTCCCATCCCTAGCTATCCTATGTATACATTTGTGTCAAATAAAGGATACTTCATGAACTGGAAGGTTTTGATATTGCCTGGAATGGGGTTTGTATTAACTCTTAGTGTAAGTTTGTCAAGATTGAAATGCCTGTAACTGAGTTCTCTTTTAACCAGCAAATATTGTTCAGAAAACAAAATAACATGTGCTGTTTGGTCGGGTTCGTTTCTGTTGCAGCAGAGTAGTTGACTTTGAACAAGTAAAAATATACTTAAAAGACAATTCTAAGTAGCAAATTGGTGGATTTTGATGAAACTCAGAATTGATAATTATAATATTTAAAGACTTCTGCATGTGCAATTTTGTAAGGGTCATTCAGAACAATTATCATTGAGTAATGAATATTTTTTATGAAACCAATGAATTCCTGATGTACATGACTAGTATTCTCGGGTTCAGCCCATTTAAATTAGAGTTATTGCCCTTGAACATGTTGAAAAATTTACACATTTATACACCCCGCACCACTCTTATGTATTATCATAAGGCACTGTGCTGCTTAACTTGTAGGTTGGTCAGGATCACTTTTGTAAGAGAGGAGTTATTGCCCCTGATTTGAAGAAAAATGCATGAAACTTAACATTTAGAGTTATTTCTTTTATTTATATATTTTCATGAAATATGAATTTCCATATTATTTCTCACTGATGCATGAGCAGTTATCTTATATTTACTTCAGTAACATGAATAGTAATTTCCCTTGTATAGACCCACCCCACCCCCCTTTCCATGTATAAGGATGTCAGTTTGTCTTTTGTTGTGCATATCTCACAAAGTATTTCGGTTGGAGTCTTTTAAGGAATGTATAATGACAAGTGATCTTGTTTTATAGGCTTTAACTCCACTGTCCAGTTATAGTAGAGTTTAAAGGGCCTTTTAATCTGAATGTGCAACTTTGTGTGCCCATATCTCCCAAATTATTTCACATAAGATATTGAAATTTTTTAGGAAGGTAAAACTGCATGTGAACTAGGGATTATAACTCAGCTGTCGTCAAGTTATAGCAGAGCTATGAGCCCATAACTTAGAATGTACTCAAATCACCTTGTGCCACATGTATCTCTCAGAGTACTTAAGTTGTGGTCTTGAAATTTTACTGGATATTTCTGCTAGTGATCTTTTGAAAAGGGGGTTTTAACCCTGCTATCACCAAGTTACAGCAGAGTTATGTGCCCTTTACTTTGTTTGTGCTCAATACTTTGTTGCACATCTCAAAGAATGTCAGTTGAGGTCTTGAAATTTTGCAGGATATAATATCAACATGTGAAGTCATATGCCTCAAGGGAAGAGAGATGTTTTTGTCATTAAAAAAACAACCCTCTAATTTCAGAGTTATTGCCCTTCGTTAATTAACATAAATCTGTCATTGAAAGTTTAAAGTATATAAATAAGACTCTTTTGGGAAAGTGGAACTCAAAGAGTTCCAGTGCAAGTCATGTAACTGATATGTTACCACAGTTTAAAGCTCAGAACCTTAATTTCTTGTTTTTATAGTGTTTTTTTTAGTCTTTTTCTGACTACTTAAATAATGTATGCAAATCACTTTTTCTAATAAGCAGCAGATTTACCCTTTTGACAGTGGATATCAATTTATTGTAATTTACTTATATCAAATATTAAAACTGTAGATCTCTACCACCATTTATTTGTAAGCAGACTCATGAACTCTTTTGATGGCACGGAAACTGAACTTATCAAGGACAGACATACATGTTACTGCTTGTGAGGCCGCTGTCTAGCATGCTTTACCCAATGCAACAAATGTATTTCACCTGCGAGTAATGTTGCAAACAGATGTAGATTTTACCTTCATTGAAGGTCATAAAATGTGTTACATACAGGATCTATGTCAGAGCAAAGATGCATTTCTTGTTTGAGAGAATTTTATTGAAGACCATGGTGGACAACATCAGACTTTGATCCCATGTTATGATCAAATTTTTCAAACACTATTCATTGAAGTTATATCTTAGTTGACATGACAGTATGTGTGTCTGTCCCTCTTCAGTGCAACAACAACAACAGCAGCAGCAGCAGCAACAACAGCAGCAGCTTCAGCAGAGACAGCAGCTACAGATGCAGCAGCGACAGCAGCAGCAGCAACAGCAGCAGCTGCGTCATCTCCTTATGAATCAGGTAGTTTAAACTTGCTTCTTTCCAGTTTCAGCCCCACCTCTATCCAATGTACGGGAATACAATATAGCTAGGTTAACTTCCCACAAGCATATCTCAGACAAACCTTGGTGTTCTTTTGTGTAAGTTAGGTCAACAATCACATGATATCCCAGTATTGCTACTGGATTATCTGATGGTTATGTCTCCCGCCATAATGTTTTTTTGTCAAGAGTTGTCCGTCTGTCACACTTTTGTCAGGATAATAAAGCAAAAAAAATAAAAGCTGTTGAAACTTCACAGTTGGATAGATCTCATGGAGGAGAAGTGCAATGCACAAGAACCGTAACTCTCATCATATTTTTTGGAGTTACTGTCCTTCGTTAATTTTTTTTTGTCTTGAGCATAACTCAAAAAGTATAAAAGCTATTAACTTGAAACTTCACAGGTTTATAGATCTCATGATGGAGAAGTGTCATACACAAGAACCATAATTTTGCACATATTTTTGAAGTCATTACCCTTTGTTAAATTTCATATTTATTTTTGTGTCACCTGCTTTAAGCAGAGGTGACACACAGGGATCACTTTTCTTTTGTCTTGTCTGTCCATCACACTTTTTCCATCACGCTGCAGCAGGTTACACATGTCTTCCAAAGAACACTATTGTTTGTCGAGAGCGTTACTCATGCACTATGAGACATATAACTTTGAAACAACCTCAAAAAGGAGAATTGCAGTGAACAAGAACCTTAATTCTGCAAGTCATATTTTTGGAATTATTGCCCATTGTTTAATTTCATATTCAATTAAGTTCTGTCCAGAGCATAACTCATGCACTATGAGACACATAACCTTGAAATTTCATGGTAAAGGTGGGTAGACATTATGGACAAGAATTGCAGTACACAAGAGCATAATCTATTTCCAAGGTTTCTTGTTGGAGTGTTTCTTACAATTTCATGTCCTTAGGATAACCCATGTTCGACTCATGCTATTGAAATTAAATTTCATTTATGGAAAGAATTCATTGAGAGAAGGTGTCATGCACAATGTTCGTAACTCTGGCCTCAGTATTTTTTGAGTTATTCCCCCTTTTCACAATTTCTTGACTGCAACATAACTCTGTTCTACTTATGTTCCTGAATCAAACTTTCAGTTATGGAAAGAAATCGATGAGAGGACTCCTGTGCATATGTCACTGTATGCCTCAGTATAAGTGTGTGTGTGAGGGGAAGGGGATGGGGGTAGACATCATTTTTCTATGAAAACGCACCTCTGGTTTAATCTGAAGTTCTGCAAAGTTTTATATTATAAAGACCTTTTTTAAGGTTGAAAAGCGTAAGGTTTTTATTTTTGCTCTAACAGCAAAGACAGCAGCAGCAACAGCAGCAGCAGCAACAACAACAACAGCAGCAGATGATGATGCAGGGTGGAGGACAGCCAGGTATGATGGGTGGTGGACAACAGGGGATGCCTGGCCAGACCCCAGGGGGTATGGGCCCACAGATGTCATCACCATTCCTTGAGGACTTTGACATAATGTAGCAGGCAGCCCAAGGGATAGTGGAGCAGAAGGGAACGTGTCCTCCATTGATAGGTGGGTGTGGCCGTATTGGAGGTGGGGTTATTAACCGTCATGTGGAGATTGGATGGTGCAGGTGGCTTATGACCTCGCCGTGTGGCTTTCAACACATGGAATGGAAAACATATACCTGATGTACTTCTCTTGTGGACACAGACGGATTAGAAACAGTCATGTACTTGACTAACAATATACATCCAACATGGTTTCATTGAAGATGAGTGTTGTTATGCCACATGCAGTTAATCAGTAAATGATTCAATGGAAGGACATATTTTTCAATTATCTCAGCAAAAGTTTAAAACATCATGTCCAAGTGAAACAAGATGTATTATATATTGTGCAGCATTTAGCTTAAACTTGTTTCTGTCTTACCTTTGTTATGTCAGAGAAGAAAATAATATATACAGTAAACTCTGCTTTATATAACGATTTTCACCGGAACTTGATTTTAAATATTGTTACATCCGAATGTCATTACAAGCAATTTTAATCAATACAATGAAACTCTCATATACCACTGCTATCTGATATCATGGACTCTATGAAAAAAAAAGCTATATGGATGTATTGTTGGGCTTAATCTGGCTTGTACCTTTTTCCTGTAATAGTAATTTCTAAATTCTTGTGATTAATCATTTAACAACAACAGTTCATTCACATTTATATATTTACATGTGATTAAGTCATATCAAAATACTGTATGTGTACCAACTGTAAAAGGAAACGATCAGAAATGGTCTATAAACAGTTCAGCTGTTGCTACTAATAGTCCATCATTCTCCTTTTGCTTAAAAATAATGTTATTTTGTATTGGGATTCTAAATCCAACATTTTTCTTTTTTTCTAATGGACAGGTTTTGAGCCTATCACTATTACTGACCAAACTTGGAGTGAGGGAAAGCCAGAATGCAATAATAGCAAATAGATCACTTAGATCACCTTATCCCATCGAATAACTTTTAGAAAATAACTGAGCGTGCACCGATACACAGGCTGTTTTTACACCTAACAGGACAGACAATATTTTTCACACCTGTCATGGGGATTATTTCACACATCCACTATAGGTAGCAAAATATTGTTACTAATGATTGCCGGGAGCTAGAAAGTAGCATCGCTACATCCAAAATATCTTAATAGGCAATCATGTTAGAAGCAGAGGAGACTATATTGAATTAAAAAGGGCGTCTGCAGGGATTGTTGGATCTGTATTGTTACAAGCGATATATTGTTACATGCAATACATTATTTGTGGAGTTTACTGTATATAAAGCTGTATTGAAAAACACAAAATGTTGATCACTTTACATTAAATTATTTTGAGAGATGAATTAAATAAGATAAACCCATGATTTTATTTGACTACATTGTAGATATTTTAGCTCACCTGAGCATGAAGTGTTCAAGGTGAGCTATTGTGGTCAGTCAATGTCCGTAGTATGTCCATCCAGTAGGACGTCTATTTGTCAAAATTTTCTTGTGTACCCTCTAGAATCTTCATTTCTTAATCAAATCTTCCTCAAACTTTATGACAGTTTTATAGCCATAATCTCTCGGCCAAGTTCAATTATGGCCAATAACCACCCATTATGTCTGGAGATGAACACAAAAAAAAAATGAATATATAGATTTACATAGGAAAAAAAAAACTTCTTGAAACAACAAGGCCTAGATCTTGGATATCTGGTGTGTCATTGTCTAGTGGTCCTTCACCAAGTTTGTTCAAATCATATGTCCCTGGGGCCAAAATTGACCACACCCAATGTTTTTTACATAGGGTTATAAAGGAAGCTATAACCTTCAATTTTGGAGCACAGGTACAATTTTGTTTGTGAAACTTAACTTTGAACATTGATGACCTTTATCATGACCCATTGATTTAAGCTATGGCCTTCAAATTTGAACCACTTGGCCTGTTTTGTGTGTTGCATTGAACTTTGACCTTGGATGACCTTGACCATGACCCAGTGACCTACTTTTGTATTTTTAAGCCATGTCCTTCAAATATGCCCCAAAGGTACTATTTATATCTGGAATTGAAATGATATTGCTGTATTACTGTATGGATAATGTATTCAGTATGACTGTGCTACAATATAAAATAAAGGCAATGTTTCTCAGGTGAGTGACTTCAGGGCCATCATGGCCCTCTTGTTTTGAATTACGTAGATATATTTTAAGATTTTGATCCAGTTTGATAAAATGCAAAATAGAATATAACTATTACAAAGATACCTTTAAAGTAGATAGCTGGTGATCTTGAATGAGGATGAACCAGAATTGACTACTGAAAACTTTGTGTACAAAATTATGGGATAAATCAACTTACCTTCTATAATGCACATGCTAACTAGTCTCATTCTCATTTTTTTGTATAAATAAAGGAAAATAATAAATATGTTGTAACCTAAAAAAAAAAAAAAACATGCATATTGCATGAATTTTTTGCAAAGTAGATTGTGCCAGGACATTATACGCAATGGGATGTAAGTACAATGTAAGAATACAATTTCGTTTACAAATTTATTTTCTCCACAGATTTATGACCATAATCATTCCACTTTTAGGCAAGGTATATGGCAAAGAGATTGAGTATTTACTATGAAAGGGACCAAAAACTCACAAATTTATATGAAAATGTAGGATTTCTCTCTTTTATGTCTGTTTTACGCATGTTACCAGCCCTCCTGGGAGGGTTCATTACTTTATGATGGTGATGTGAGGTATGTCACTTTAAATATCCCTTGACAAACAAAAGCCTTAGATCTGCCGGTCAGTCATTGCCTCCGATATCCACAGTTCTAGTCTCAATATGGCATCTGCACTTTCTCAATACTCTTAAGAGTGAGTCAACTGTATGCTGTCTGCAGATACTTGCCTGTGGCCCCTGGCTTTTCTTATATAAATCTTTCTCTAGTTCCATTCAGACTTAAAGACCTTTAAGACCAAAATGTAATAAAATCATAATGATCCAGTTATATACATGTTTTTTATATCCATTTATATCCATGCATGCATGTAAACAATGGCCGTGTGAAATGATTCAATACAAAAACGGTCGTAACTTGTTCTATATTACATATAAGTTACGACCGTTTTGCGCTAATGAATCATAAATACATAGCATTTTTTTCACTTTGACATCTGCAGGTTCAGATAACTGGCCATGCTCATTTACTTTTATAGACTAAGTTTATTGAAAAGGTTTAACTTTCTTAAGCAGTGGTGTTAATAAATACATGTTAATGTTTGAAGATGTTATGGAATCATTTTTAAAAATTGAAACTTGTTTTTTTTTTATATAATTATTAAGAAGTAAGAAATTATAGTTTTTCTTTCCTTAATATGTATGTAATGAATTTCTTCATGTATGTCAATACAAATGTACACATTAAACAACTGCACAACTTGCCAAGTTTTTCGCTATTGTAATGTACCTATCACTGAGTTTCCTCACCAGAGGAGGGAGGGTTACAGGACTACCCTGTACTACTACCTTGTGTGTAGACAAGCTATTCATGTTGTCTAGAGTATATGTTCCCAGTTTTCAAAAAAAAGTGGAGCTATTGTCATGACCTTTTAGTCGACATTTGTGTTGGCATTGGTTCAGGTTTTAGTTCAGGTCCATTTCTCCATAACCATCAAACATATTCACTACAAACTTGGTATACATGTACACAAAGGAACCCATTTTGAAAGAGCAGGTAACAAAAAGTCATTTTGACACAGTAATGGCCCTTTTTCATGGCTAGTTAAACCTTTTGTTTGGGTCAATTTCTCAAAAACTGTCAAGCATATTCACTTCAAACTTGGAGTACATGTTCACTATGAGAAGGGGAACCCATCTTAAAAGGGCAGGTAGCCCAAGAATTTATTTGGCACAGATATACCCCCTTTTTGACTTAGAATTTTCTGTTTAGATTAAGGTCTATTTCTGAAGAATTACCAAAAATTCTCTTCAAGGTTGGAATACTTGATCCCTTTCAAAGTTGGAAAAAAAAATTAAAAGGGCATGAAACCCTTTAATTCATTTTTGCAAAGTTTTTCCCCTCCAACTTCAGATTTTTCTTTACTGTTCATACTTATTCTCTTGAAACATCAGATATTTAAGGTGAATGTTTTTCATGCAAGTTCTCAGTAAGTTCTAAATTTAGTGCTGAAACTTCCCACTTGTGTCTGGGCTCAATACCTTATCTTCATGTCACATTTTTTCATTGGTTTCTCTAAAAATAGAACTAGCTAACTATAAACTATCCAGCACTCAGAATAGTGGAGTGCACTGTCTTGGGACAACTCTTGTTAATGTAGGAGTTAGATATATGAGTCTGGACTCTTAGGTTAGAGTTGTTAAAGTGTCAAACACTCTTGAGTCACAAAATAAAATTCTCAGTTTCCTGTCACATTGGAGATTTTAGTTGCATCAAGTCTTACATATGCCTGCATTGCATGTGGGTAAAACATTGAAAGGCACTTGTAACAGTGAGGTAAATTAACAAAATTCAGTTTAAAAAAGTCATCTAGTTGTTATACCGACACTTCACATGGGTGAGATGGGGCTTATCATGCACATTGACCTATCCCACTGCGCTGTGTCCTGTTTTACAAAAAAAATCATTATCTTTTCACAATATATAGTTAAAGCAGTGTAGTGGGGTATTTATCACCTTTGGTGAAGGCTCCCAGCTCCCATTTTTTAAACTTCATAGAAATATGTATGACAGTATTACTTTATTGAGATGTTTCTAGTGGATTATTGTTTCAGTATGTATTAGCTGTAGTTTAAAAAAATTAAATTTTTGCTGTGGATTGCTTTGAGATTTTTTTCAAGGCTTTTTAATATATAGTTGCATGTGCACAACTGGAAGTGATGGTTTAAATATTTCTTGAAAAGAGAGCTCACTGATACAGTGAGCATTTACTTAAGACCATGTGTTTCAGTTGTGTAAAATTTTGATGTATGCTGGGCATGTTTTGTGAATTGTTAGGTGAATAAAATGTTTTGTACATTATTTATTGTCCTTTAGTTTCTTAAGGAACCATTGCAGTTTAAATTTCACTCAGGTATTGTCATTTCCTGTATCTGTGTTTTGTGCAAGATCGGCCAATATTTCTTACAATAAATCCCCTTAAAATTTTAGAAGCCTAATGGCAAGGTTTGAGAATTGAGCAAGTTCTAATAACATTTGTAAAGAGTTACCCAATGAACACCTGTGTCAAAAGGATCTGAAATTTGGCCTGCAGTTTTGGAGAACAGGTCTCTATAGCTTTCACTATGTACATATTAGGCAAAATGGCCCTGCCCCTGGTGGCCATATATTTTTAATTCACCTGAGCACAACATGCTCATGGTGAAAAAATGGCTATTGTGATCGCCTTTTGTCTGATGTCTGTTGTCCATGCATGTGTGCGTCTGGTGTCAACAATTTTCTTTAAACAAGAATTCCTCCTAAACCACTTGGCCAAATCTGATGAAAACTGCATGGGATGTTCCTTGCATGAAGCTCTACTACATTTGTTCAAATGATTTTGGTCCATTGCATATCTGGGTCACAGGAGCTAAAAATAGATCTTTAAAGTGAAATCTTCCAAAATCTTCTTCTCCGAAAGCACAAGGCTTAGATCTTAGATATTTGGTGTGTGGCATTGCCTTATGGACCATTACCAAGTTTGTTCAAATCCTGACCCTGGGGTCGAAATTGGCCCCGCCCCAGGGGTTACTTGATTTTACATAGACTTATAGAAGAATCAAAGCGCACAGTGCGCTGAGAGACAGCGACGGGATTAACATTCTAAACCCAGCGTTTCTGAAGTTATTGAAGCAGTCACATGACGACAAAAACTCCACCGCTGTTGCTACAGAGGTACTGTTTGTAACATAATAATCTGGAGTAAAGGTCATGAACCTTTCATTCATAAAGAGCTGCATACCTTAGTAGGTCATTCTCTTTCTCTTGTACTAGCGAATTCTATCTTTTGTTTTGTATGTGTAGAAATTGACCAGGTATTTGATTATTTAAGATACTAGAATGTTTGCCTATCTATTTCAAAGTTAAGAAATGCCCTGGGAGGAACCTAACTCGCCATCATGCAAAATATTGTGTGGACTACTTTAGGTCAATTACATACAGACGGAGCACTACTTTTTCTTGTTACAGGAGTAGATCTTCATGTACGTAAGATGGGTTGCTGTTCTGGTTAAGAAATGTCACGTATATTTTTTTCACGCTTAAAATTGATGCTTCCAGTGCAAAATAATGGCAAAAGAAAACATGTGAACAAACAG
>CM037792.1:50460430-50474726 GCA_021229015.1 Solen grandis | reverse complement strand
CACTTGTGCCAAGTTATTTCAAAACACCACCATATACAACAAAGTTAAAGTTGGGACAAGATTTAAAGGTCAACTGAGTGCTGTGACCTTGAACTTAAAGCTAGCGACATGGTTCTTGTTCACAACATATCGTCTTGTCCTAAGGATCACTTGTGCCAAATTACTTTAGAAAATACCAAACAAGACCAAAGTTACAGCTGGGACAAGACTTTAAGGTCAACTGAGTGCTGTGACCTTGACCTTCAAGCTAGTGACCTTGATATTGTTTGCGACACATTGTCTTGTCCTAAGGATCACTTGTGTCAAGTTATTTATAAAAGCAACCATACATAACAAAGTTACAGCCAGGACACAAATTCTTGCGCACACGCACGCACGTACCCACCCACACACACACACAAATGCGGGGGCATAAAAAGTACATGCATGAAAAGAACTACATGTATGTGATTTTTTATAGTTTTTCTGCTACACTGGTTGAGTTTTTTTTAACCCTTTTCATGTTATCTTTCTTTTTAATTGGACTTATCCTTTCTTTAATTAGACTGCAACCTTATTTATGGGGTGCATGATCCAAATTTATTGACTAAAAAGCGAACAGTACAAACCATGATCATACTGCACAGATGTGCACTCTGAATTTGGTCTCCACTGGTCGCAAAGGCAGTAGTCACAAGGGCCTACAGTATTGAAAGGGTTTATATCAAATCTTATTGAACACCTTCACTACAAACACTAATATCCATTTACATATATTTGTATTAATCTTGTATAGAATTATATTTTAATTATACCATCCATGAACTTTGGGAAGGCGAAAGGGACTTCACGTTTTTTGGCCGCAAATGCCAGTGGGAGAGGCCCGTAAAATAGTCCAGTAGTTGAGATAGCGAACCAACTTTTGTCCATCTCGTCAGCCGGGCCGATACGTAAGGCGTAGTTCTGGTTCCTGTAATAAATTGGAGACCACCAAAATAACATAAGAAAACTTATTATTTCATTGTATATGCTTGTGCTGAGATGTCTACCTTAGGCCCTGTTCACATCCGCCCTACGGCAGCTGTACACCTGTCTATGACCAAGTTTTTTGAGAATATCCTACATTTTGTATGACATCCTCAAGACATCCATACTAATTCTCAATGCCGCAGGGTTGTCGTAACGTCACAAACTATTTTTTTGACATGCACATTTTCTAAGCGACATTTTTTTTGCAATTTATGGAGCTCACAACTTTGCAAGCTGCTTCAAAGCAGCATTGAGACACCTGTACAATCAATGTATGGTTTCATATGGTGTCTGGCTAGGGCTGGTGTCAGTCACTTATTGCGTTTGACTTACGAATACCACAAGGCAACTGCACGAACACTTTGCAGCAGCCTAGCATTTTGTTGCAAAGCCGGGGCTTATCACGGGATGAACGCACAAATAGCATAAGGCATTCGTATGGTTGTCATGAAAATTCTTACGTATCACAGGGTACCCACAAGAAAGTTTTGTAAATACTTAAAAGACTGCCTTACGGCTTTCTTGCAAATTTGCACAGCAGTTGGATGGCCATCTTGCAGAAGCCGTGTGAATATGTTCGTTTCGTTTCCTACACTCAAATTGCTAACACCATGCGACCCGTGAGATAACCGTAGGAGCATCATATTGCTGCTTTGCAGTGCCTGCGACTGTTGCGGATTGACCTGGACATGTTGCAAATTGTCTACGGCACGCTGGGGCTGCGAAATCATATGAACAAAAAAATTGCACGGCTGATGTGAACAGGGCCTAACAATGTCCCTCATACTAGCAAACTAAGAGCTGCAACTACCGCAGTTCAGATTATGCACAAAAAAATATTGTTATATAAACCATTTTAGGTTAAGTGAATTCATATTAATCAAGTCAGAGATTTTTACCTGAATATTCATGAGGTAAAGTGTTAGATACTTACTTTTTACACATATCTTTATTTCTATACAAATAGAGACTGTCTATAGTTCAGCAATGTTTACAAGACATTTACATGATGAGTCATTAACTTAAAACAATTTTAACCTTGTCTTTCGGTTTTTAGAAACACCATTCTCTTCATCCCCCAAATTTTAACTTTGAAAATAACATCAGTGGTGCAAGGGAAATTACTGTTGCAAGGAGATTTGGTAGATATCTTCCACTCATCTGTGCCTTGTTTAATATTATCGAATGTGCACCTATGATAGTCATATCTCTTTTCCCGCTGCTGGATCTGCTAGACTGACAACTGCCTTTCTTGCTTCTGTTTGTTGTCACTTAATGCAATATCTTCAATAATATCAGCACCATTAGGGCAATGTGCAATGAAGCGCGAGCCATTCTCAGAGAGATCATGTTTGAAATGCGCCATTAACTTCACAGTAGTAGGCAGTTTGACTGTTGATCTTGATTTTAAAATAGAATGCTCCTCAGTTGGAATCAACTGATCAAGTGATGATATCCACGATTATTCAAAAAAACGTTTTCATCCAAACCAATTATACAGGTTTACACAATTTCATATCCTATACAGTTATATGATTTCCTTTTAGTTCATTTTGTTGATGTCACTAAATTTTATGTAATTTTTTTTCCGATTTACAGATCTGCATAAACTTTACTACGATTGTTGCAACAATTTTCAGTCGATAATAACCTCAATTTCGATTAAAGCAACACCTAAATTTATGGTTGAACATTATCTTAACTTTGAGTATAGCAACACATTTATGTTTGAAAAGAATCTAAACTTCTTAGTTAAGTTCTTGAGCATTGCACTTCCCTTAATTAGATCTATCAACATATGAAGTTTCATCTTCATACCATTTATACTTTTTGATTTACTGCCCAGACAAAAATTAAGAATGAAAATTCACAAAGGGCAATAACTCCAAACTAATGCAACAGAGAGTTTTGGTTCTTAGTCACTGCACCCCCCCTCAATGAGATCACATATACCTTATAAGTTATGGTTCAATAAAAAAAAAAAAACACAAAAAAACGACAGACGGACAGACAGACAAACTGAATCCAGAATACCCCCCTTACAACTTTGTTGTGCAGGGTGTATAAAAATGATGTTGATCTATTCGTAGTTATTATGAAATTAACCCTTTCCCTCATATAGACTCATTTTGACGCCCTCAATAGGTATCACATAAAGCCTGATCTGCAGAAAACCACAGTTAAACCTTACCCAATTTAATTACAAAATCCTCATTTCCAGACCACTGAGGAGCAGCGAACAGCATAAAACCTGATCAGCCTGCGAGTTACTCGCAGGCTGATCTGGTTTTATGCTGTTCACATAGGTCTTTTCATGGTGTCCTCTATGAGGGAAAGGGTCAACTCATGTTCAAAGGCAAGTAAAACTTGACTGACTTATCTCCTTTTGTTGTGAAAGCATAATAGGAAAAATCCTGTTTGTACGTCTAATGATAAAGAGGATGAACCTCATTTTATTCAGGGGTTGGATTTAAAAAAAAGAAAAAAAGCCTGCTCTTGAAAGATTTGATCTAGCAGCCCTTGGTAAAAAAAAAGCTAAAGATGACTTTCCGACTACGCTATGCGTTTTTACTAAACAAAAATATATATTTTGCCACAAGTGTGATGATACAAATTTTTGTAGTTTGTGATACTTGTCCACTAACGAACATTTATAAACGAACTTGTCATGTATACAAATTTTGAACTTATTAGTTGGGAAACTAGTCCCAACTTATTAAAATTCCTTTCAGAGGTTTCTTAAGGTTGGTCCATTGCTTTAAGCAGGTGAAGGTAAAATCTTTGCCCCTAATGGGGTCCGAACCTACAACTTTTTAGTCGAGTGTGTTACTCCTGAACAATGGCACCCATGATACATATACATATTTATTCTATATATTCTTTAAAACCCGTATAAATCTTATAACAAAAAATACCTCTGCCACCAACTCTTCCAATTAAAGTTATTCATACAGGAAAAGTCTGAGTTGAAATCAATAGAGAAAATTTGTAACAACAAACAGACTGGGCAAATGTGTCTAATAATTTTTAACCAAATGGAAACCATTTCAACTATGACGGGTGGTGTGACGTTAATAAATAATAAATAAACATACAAACAATCAAACAATGAAGGAAGACTCATATAATACACAATATCAAATATAGCAGAACTCTCTTAAGAGGACATAACAAAACAACTAGTATTTATTGACTTAGAATTTCCAAAAGGTCCTACATGCCAAACACAGTCTTCATACTAAATTAATTCAGGGACAATCAATTATCTTGCAATAGCATAAACAAGAGGCCCTGAATTGCTCACCTGAGTATAGGGTTACCCAAGGAACATCTGTACTAAAACATTTTGAAATCTGGCCAGTAGTTTTGAAGATGAAATTTTCATAATTCATTTCTTCCTATTGCCAATGCAAACTGAGTTCTACATAAATTAGGTTTTATTTTAGCAACTTTTGTGAAGGTTCACCAAAGGATCATCCCTGCCAAGTTTAATCAAATACTGTCCAGCGGTTTCAGAGATGTCGTTTAAAGGTTTGACTATATACATATAAGGCAAATTAGCCCCGCCCCTGGCAGCCATTATTTTTACGGATCAGAATAATTTTAGCAATATTGGTAGATGGTTACCCAAGGAACATCTGTACCAAAACATTTTGAAATCTGGCCAGTAGCTTTGAAGGAGATGATTTTATAAAGTTTTCGTAAAATTTGTTCTTTCTGTTGCCATGGCAACCAGAGTTCTACATGGATCAAGTTTATTTAAACAACTTTTGTGAAGGTTCACCCAAGGATCATCCCTGCCAAGTTTAATTAAATTCTGCTTAGCGGTTTCAGAGAAGATGTCATTTAAAGGTTTTACTATATACATATAAGGCAAATTAGCCCCGTCCCTGGCATCCATGTTTTTTTACAGATCGGAATAATTTTATCAATCTTGGTAGATGCCTACCCAAGGAATATCTGTACCAAAACATTTTGAAATCTGGCCAGTAATTTGAGGCAGATAATTTTTAAAGTTTTCATATTTTTTTTCTTTTCATTGCCATGGCAACCAGTGTTCTACATGGATCAACTTTATTTTAGCAACTTTTGCGAAGGTTCACCCAAGGATCATCCCTGCCAAATCCTGTCCATCGGTTTCAGAGGAGATGTCGTTTAAAGCAAATTGTTGACGACACACAATGGACGCAAGACGGACGCAGGGTGATCCTTATAGCTCACCATGAGCATGTTGTGCTCAGGTGAGCTAAAAAGGCATCATTATTGCAAAAATGTTGACACCATCATGATGAATATTATAATAAAGATTGCTGTTAAGATTTAGAAACAGTTTGCTTTGATCCAAATGACGAATTGTGGAAGCAACATTTTTGATTTTCCTTGCTTGAAGTAATTACTATAAGTATGACTTATTGTCTCGGATAGCCGATTATTAATACATTTTCTATTCAATTGATGAAGGGGTATTTGTGCCAGTGATTGTGATTTCATACTATATGTTTTGGTATGTTGCACTAACATTTATGCTGGCGGTGGCATCTTAAACATAAAAGCAAGTCAATTCACTTATCTGACCCCATTGCATTTACCGAATTCTGATGCAGGCCTCATTGAGACAAATTGGTTGACATATAATCATTTTTGTCATTCTTGCTTGGGAGGGCTGAATTGGCAAATTGACCAACAGATATGAATATGAATGGGTAATATGTCACAATGAGCAAACAAGTATATTTGGTAATACCAGTATCAGCTAGAACAATCATAAAAGGTAATGAATACCCTGGCATATTGCTTTGACACAGAAGAGAAAGCATTTTTAAATACAATATGGTAATTATTGTTGCTGAGTCATCTAGGTCTCTGTTAAAATTCTTTTGATAGTTTTTAAGTGAAGCTTCAAAAAAAATTTAATTATGAAATGAAGGGAGATTATTAAAACGAAATTAGCTAGAGTTATTATACTAAGACAAAGCACTTTGACAACTCGTCATCTTTCTTTTTAATTTTATAAAGTTTCATGTAATCCCTTTGATAGGTTTTAAGTTATGATCCAGACAAACATTCATAATCATTAAAGAAAAAAGGCCATACATGTGATAAAGCATTCCAATCAAATATGTTGATGATTTGCACAACAAAACGTATTTTGTACCCATCAATCTTGTGAAGTTTTATCCAATTCTAGCCAGAGGCTAGGGCTGTCAAAATTATGAATGTGTATTATGTTACTTTAAAGGAAGGGTCATAACACTGTGATGACACGTTGCAACCAGACAGTATGCACAAATACACTTAGTACTGATCTATCCTGTAAAGTTTCATTAAATTCAACTGGAGATAAAATGTTTGTATATTGTGTTGCTAATTATTAAAATTCCATGACTCTGTGATAATAATCCCCACCAAGCGTGGATCTATAGACAGATGAACGGACATGTAATCTAACTGCAGTATAGATATGTGGGTAATAACGCCAAATTCGCTGTAAAATTTTACCTTGTAACTACGGATTGTTGACCTGTTAACTGAGCGGATGAATCTAGTATATTTTCGCCAATACACCAAGAGTTGAGGTGGAAAGTAGTCCCTCGGGCATTGAATTCTGTTTCCCATAAAATGTCTCCATTTGTGTTTGCTCCAATAATAGAAACCTAAATTTGAAGGAAATAGAAATGACACCAAAAATAAAATAAAAATATGAAAGAAAAATAAAGATATTCGAGAATTTTAAAGAAATTTTGTTTAGTGTCTTTATCCCATCATTTTGATTGATAGATTAAAAAAAAGGAGAAAATGGTGTATTCTTGGTATTTCAATGTTTAAATAAATCAACATGAATTGACCTATCTGTCAATATACAGCAGAATAAAAAGGTAAGTGATAAATCAGAAATAAATAAAATCAAATAAAATATATTTACTTCATCTGGGGGTATAATAAAGAAGAACAAAGGTATTTTAATGAAGGAAAACAAAACTATCTTCAGAATACTGTACATTAACCCCTTACGTATTGGTGTCGCTGTTGTGCCAGCTTGAATTTGTCGACACTGCAATCTGCTCTGCAGCCAAAACAGTGTTTCCATACAAATTGGTTTAAACAGGATTCAGTTACTAAATAAGTCTGTTACATTCCTTGATCCAGTCGACAATACTGGTTGTTATAGAAACCTTCATGATTCTTAATGCCTTTTGCAATCTTGAGACAAATACAAAATATTTAAGCCTTAAAAAAAATCAAAACAAAAATCATTACATTTGAAGAAAGAATCTTAAAATGACTAAATTCATTTTTATTTTATGTTAATGAAAATGAAAATGTAGCTTAATAATTTCATAAAACGTTTCTTTATATTGTTTCTTTTTTTGAAAGTTCATATTCTATTATGCCCAGTGATGTTTATAATTCCATGGCAACAAGACAAAAAACAACAACAAAACATAAGTCATGTTTTTTCACCAATGTTCTAAATTTGCCAAGCAATGTAATCTTCTCTAAAGTAGATACAAATTGATTATTCAGCCTGATTAGAATTAGATACTGCATATAGTTGATATGCACCTTTACAGGATTAAAGTTAACTTGCAGTTTCCTGTTGACCTGAAACAGTTCAAATACAAGGAAAAGGTGGTGATATTTAGGCCACTGTGTGTAGAGACACTCAGCTAATCACTGGTGGAGGATAACCCTGCACCTGGGTAGAACCACCAAATGATTGCAATCAAGCTGAGAAGGCTTCCATACTCATATGATTAATCCAAGTTCTCCAAAAGCAGTTAGATAGGAGGGGTAAGTGATAGTAACTCAGTGACGTCCCGTAGACAGATAATAAGGAAAAAAGAATTGAAAATATATAAAAGAAAAACTCAAAATAGAAAAGTGTTATCAAAATATGTGATACAATGTTTTATATTTTGCATGTTTATTCTTTAACAGTATAACCCATCTATGTTTATGTACCAATGATTAGCTGTGTAGAGTGGCATTATGGCAACCTGTTTTTTTTTAAGGGCCAAAAATGTATGACACTGAGATTTAATGGCACCTGATGCTAGTATTGAGAATTGGTAGCACCGTATAAGGCAGCATATAACTAGCAATAATTGTAACTTTCACTAAGTCTCCGAAACAAAGTTTAAGAAATAACCCAGTCATAAGTAAAAGTGAGGGGGTGGGGCCTATGTGAACATCCAAAAAAAAACATCTTGAGGAACAAGGATATATATAATTTATGGGTGGGGATCTCAATGTTTTTTTTAATAAAGGTCAGAAATAAAACTGTCAGGGTGGGGCCAGACCCCCTTGGGACACTAAAAAAAGTACCATCCATCATCATGAGAAACAAGAATATAAATGGTTTAGGAGTGGAGATCTGAACAGTTTTTGAGATATAAGGTCAAAAGTAAAATTGAGGAGGTGGGGCCTGACCCCTTGGTGACCAATGTGAACATAAAGTAAGTATCATTCAATCCATCTGATCATGAGGAACAGGAATATATATGGTTTAGGGGTGGGGATCTGAACAATTTTTGAGATATAAGGTCATAAGTTAATTTAAGGGGGCAGGGTCTGCCCCTGGGTGACCTTGGGGAACACTAAAGCAGTGCCATCCAATCTGTCTCGTCATGAGGAACAAGAATATATATGTTTTAGGGGTGGGTATCTGAACATTTTTTGAGATATAAGGTCATAAGTAAAATTTAGGGGTGGGGCCTGACACTATGTGAACTTTATAATAAATACCATCCAATCTGTCTTATCATGAGGAACAAGAATATATATATGGTTTAAGGGTGGGGATCTGAACAGTTTATGAAATATAAGGTGATAAGTAAATTTGAGAAGGCGGGGCCTGCCCCCTGGGTGACCTTGGGGGATACCAAAGTAGTACTATTTAATTATTCTTATTATGAGGAACAAAAAAATATATGATTGAGGACTGGAAATTTATATATTTAACCAAAATACATTTCTTATGCAAAAATCCATCTTTGAGGGGGCGGGGCCTGACCCCTTGAGAACCCCCATTTACAAAAATCAGGGAGGCCCCACTACTCATTGAGAACTATTTATATGTGAGTTTTTGTAAAGATAGGTCGAGCAGCCTCTAAGATATGGTCCATACAAAGTTGCTGGCACAAGAAAGAAGACTAATAATAAGAAGAAGAAATGGAGGAAAAACAATAAGTCTCCAAACTTCGTTTAGCACCGTATAATTATATAGTATGGGGTAATTTGTTTGTAAAATGTCTTTTCGAGAAATTTGAGTTGGCCCTGAAAAGGGCCGTTTTCAGTTGTTGTTTTTTATATACATGTAGTTGATGACATTAGTAGTGTAGGGTGGCTTAATTGCACCCTGATCTTTTATTTGGTTGGGGGCAAACATTTATGGCACCAAGAATTTTTTTGACAAAAATTCATAGTACAAAGAATTTTTGGGACAAAATTTTATGGCACCAAGAATAAATGGCACCAAGATTATATGGCACCTAATACAGTATATCTAATGTAGACACACCAATCAGAGAATATTATTTAAACTTTTTTATTTTTTTTTATTTTGTAACTTGCATTTTTCTTTTTATGAAACATAGGATCATATTTCTATAAGTTGAAAAAATAATTTTGAAAAACAAACGAGACACTTAAATATTAGTATTTTTTTAAATTAAAAAAAAAAAGCTTTTAAAAAGTTACAAAATTTAAACAACAAGTCCATATTACACAATTTAAAATGTGATTGGAACAAATGATACATCCGGAAATGATGAGACAATAGCAACAAGATGAGGACAATGCCATTGTCATCAATTAAATAGAAGAAAAAACAAAACGGCACTTTTCAGGGCCAACCTGAATTTCTGGAGTGGACATTTTATAATTGTCAGCTAGAAATAAGTCCATAGGGTACGGATGCCCCCGCCATTTTGTTTGTTAGATGATTTTTTTTTTCTTTTTTGTCATTGAGTATGATGGAAATTGAAAATATAAAAGATGATTTTAAGGTCAAATGAGCGCTGCGACCCTGACATAAACCAAGTGGTGTTACCTTGACCTTCAAGCTAGCAACCTGGTACTTGTTTTACGACATTGATTTGTCCTACAGATCCCATGTGCCAAGCTAGTTCAAATCATGATTATACACAACAAAGATAAAGCCCAAACAGGACAGCTTACTCAGATTTTAAACTCGGCTTACTGCTGTGACATTGACCTTGAAGCTAGCAAGCATTACAACACATCCTAGGGATCACTTGTGCCAAGTTAATGCAAAACACAACCATTCACAACAAAATTAAAACCGGGATTTTAAGGTTAACAAAGTGCTGTGCCCATGACATTCAAGCTAGCGACCTGCATCTTGTCCTATATACCACTTGTTATTTGAAAACATGACTGTACAAAACAAAGTTAATAAAGTTACAGTTGGGTCAAAATTTAAGGTCAACTGAGTGCTGTGACCTTGACCTTAAAGCTAGCAACCTGATTCTTATTTGTGACACATCGTCTTATCCTGAGGATCACTTGTGCCAAGTTATTTTAAAAAGCGACCATGCATTAAAAGTTACAGCTGGGACACAAATTCTTGTACACACTCACATACACACACGGAAAGGTGTAACATTTTATGCCCAACGCCATTTCATGACAGGGGCATAAACAATATATTATCTCGGTACAAAATAATTATACGGTGCTATCAATTCTCGTTACCAGAATAAGGCTTCATAAAATCTTAGTGCTATAAATTTTCATCCTCCAAATCAGGGTACAATAATGCCACCCTAAAAACACTTGCATGCAATGCATATGAGTCTCATAATTTCAAAAATATGAATGCAAAAAGGAATTAAAAAGATGAGCAGAATAATAATGGCAACAAACTTGAGGAAAAATTATTAAAAAAAACAACAACAAAAAATGATTGTTTTGTGTTAATAAATCACCGTGTCATAGTTGTTTAATGCCCACGAATCAATCTGCGCACTCCGGAAATTGCCGTCCTGTAGAATGAGCGGTAGGGGCCATGTATGCTTGTCCATTGTAATGTCATTAAAACCTCCAATTGTCTCCCATAGCGTATTGAAGTTCAGATTGCTTCCAGAGAATAAGGTCAAAAGAGTCGAAATTACTGAAAATACAATCATAACACTAGATGTCATTCGTTGATACGAATGATAGGACTTTCTGTTTGCTTTTTCGAAAGCTAAAAGTTAAAAACGTTAAAGGAAATAAATTTTTTTTTTGCTTTTGTATGGACTTATATTCTATAAACTTTTTAAAATAAGTTGTTAAATCTTGAGGATATGGCAAAAGTAACTAAAATTTCTTATAACTTGACCCATTTCAGTAACATAGGTACAAAATGGTATCTTAATCAACCATAGCTACAATAACACAAGTTTGTATATTGGAAATTCATGTCAAGCAGAAAATAGTAACAGTAATTTCTTCGTACTAAGAATGTACATACTTGGTCAAATAGTTTTTGTATAAAACTCATCAAATTACTTTAACGGAATGCTTAGACCTTTAATTCTTAAAAACATATAACAAATAACTTGGAAATGAAAGGCTTTATTAAGAAGAAAATAAATTTGTAGTTGTATCTATTTATGTACAGTACAAAGCGTTGGATTTTGTCTCAATAATTTCATATATGAAATGTGGGATTTGTATTTAAAATAATGTCATTCTCTACTTTTCATAGCACTAAACAATGATTTTACATTAATTATGCAATGGAAAAAAAGATAATTATAATTACTACTTTAAGTTTTTGCTCACATTGTACCTGAAAAGAACTTACGAAGCAGTAAATACCTATTATTCTTTGTTTTTACAGAGCTCAAAAACTAGGGAGTAAGGTAAAACATACTGCTATTACTTTATATTTTTATGGTTAACCTATATAGAATTGTGCATTTTTATGTTTGATACAGTATATAAATATTTTCAACAGCTTGGTTTGAGAAATTTGTATAAAAATTAAGTACTTTACCAAAAAAATGTAGTGTTGCTATTTCATAAATTGGGAAAACTATCAAACTGCAATATGAAAATTTTCTGTTTAAATGTATAAATACACATTCTGAAGTTTCAAGTTTTCTCTTATGTTTTTAATGTTTTCCATTTGATATATGCCCAAAGTATATGATAAATCAATGTAATTAAAATTTATAGACTAAATCTAAAAGTCATTGATTTTTTATATATGTTGTTAGTAATTTCTTATGCACACAATCTGTTTTCTTTAAATGTATAGATTAAAAAAAAAACATTAAAGAAACAAGAATTTAAAAATCTATGCATTAGGGTTCCACTACCTTAAACTTATTTTTGATTAACTTCCTTATAATTTAAAATTTCAAAATTTAACCAAAAAAAAAAAATAAAAAATAAATAAAATGTCTTTATATTCTCTACACATGATTGTTTTAAATAAAGGCTTATCTGCAAAGGCTTTAGAAATGAAAGCCATTAAACCTCAAGAAATTGCAAAAATCTCTAAAGCTTTATACACAAATTTCGTTTTTATGCTATTACTCTATGATTCTTAGGTCAATCATGAAAGTTAAAGCACCAGAAGCACAACTAAACATTCTCTACAAATAATATGTATAATCATATAAAGATATATACTGCTGAATGCACTGGGGGTAACAAAGTTTTTGTTTTTCTGCCGGAAAGCTCAGTTACTTCAACCCAAATCTTAAAAAACTTTTATACCATTTTGAACCTCTTTCAAAGCACTACAAATTATGCACAGTTTGTCTTGATAAAATATTTACTTTTTTAGATACTTAACCCTTTCCCTCATAGAGGAAACCATGAAAAGACCTATGCAAACAGCATAAAACCAGATCAGCCTGCGAGTAACTCGCAGGCTGATCAGGTTTTATTCTGTTCGCTGCTCCTCAGTGGTCTGGAAATGAGGACTTTATAATTAAATTTGTTAAGGTTTAACTGTGGTTTTCTGCAGATCAGGCTTTATGTGGTACCTACTGAGTGCGTCAAAATGAGTCTATATGAGGGAAAGGGTCAAGGTCAAAGAAAAAAAAAGATAATTGAAATATAATCTTGACCTTTGCTATTTTTTTGAAACTTAAAAGTGATATTACTGAATAGGACCTAATGCTGCACATTCAGTAAAAAAATTATGCAAAGCAAACAAAAATATTGAAAAAATGTCCTAAAAACTGTTAAATTTTAATAAGAATTTTTTTTTGTTGACAATATGATGTTATATGAGGTTCGTTCTCTCAGAATGTAAAGAAGTCCTGAACACTTATATCCAGTCCAAATTTCAGCTGTCTAACTCATCTGGAAGCGATGTTATACGTATTTGAAATTTGACGTCAATGGTTTGAATCTTATAAGGTTTGCCTTTTTGAATTTGGAAAAAATGAAAACTAAGATGCACAATTAGAATGCAACATACACATTCTGTGACTTTTCATGGAAATCCACCCAGAAATAATGACTGTAGACCGCATATTAACTTTTGTAGACGACAATAAGTTTGACGTCATTTGATGTCATAGGCGTATGAAAATCACTGAAATTAAAAATTCAGTATTTGAAGAATAAGCCATTAAATTTTCATGGTTTGGGACCTTTGCAACAGAAATTAACACATAGAAAAGGAAGAAAAAAAAAAAAAAAGAAATTGATCTCGTCTGTTCTGAACAAATGATTGGGCTTTCTGCTCTGCAAACCTGCTCTGATTGGGACCAACTACAAAGGTGCATGAAAGAATGTTTATTATTAATTCTTATTTTTTATGTCATTTCCTTATATGATGTCCAAATTTTAAAGGCTAGGTACTGTAAGAAAGGTCGTCAGATTCCCAACATTTCACATGCTTTATATTTTGACCTATCTGTAACCAGTAGGAGATCCAGGGAATCAATGAACGTGCATACACCTCATCACCTTTGTACAAATGTACCTCAAATTTTCAAGAAATAGGTCCCGCCTAATTCTACATCTGGTTTATTGCCTGTTTTTTATAGGCTTACTTTTCAGGAAATCCCCCAGAAAAAATGAGTAGCCCCATATTAACTTTTGTAGACACATAAGTTTGACGTCATTTGGTCTAGGGATAAAATCACTGAAATTAAAAAATTTTAGTATTTGAAGAATAAGCCATTAAAATTTTTATGGTTTGGGACCCTTTGAACAAAATTAAAACATAGAAAAGGAAGAAAAAAAAAAAAAAGAAATTGACTCGTTGTTTGAAAAATGATTGGGCTTTCTGCTCTGCAAACCTGCTCTGATTGGG
>CM037792.1:50410330-50460330 GCA_021229015.1 Solen grandis | reverse complement strand
TGGTAAATATCACTACTGAGACCACCTTTTGCTGGTACCGATGATGGTCTAAACTGCGACCCGACATGTTGCAGGTCCAATGTCGGCCCTGTATAACATTTGTATACAATTGTGCCGATATCCTGCCGACGAGTAAGCGTAGAAACTATGTCGGTCCGACATTGGGCTAATAAAGAATATTTGTTGGGGGTATTAAGTCAACTGCCTGTAGAAATAGAATATCATATACTAGGGGAAAACCTATCAAATGATATTTAAGATATATGCAAATGTAAGTGTCATTAAATTCTTAATAATTTCCTTGATACTGCACTCATAATGGAAGTCATCTTCTCTTAAATGCCGTACTGGTTTTGTCCGACGTGATTATAACCGAACTGCTGCAATGAATTGCAACCACTATAATCTATACTGCACGTTTGTGTTTAAACTTCAACTTAAGCGAGTTCTACACGGACAATTCACATTAAGGTAGATTCTACCTATTACTACGCAATATTTCTCTGCATGAGACGTCATTTATTATGAAATTATTGCAATAAAACATAATGTTAGATGACATAGGCACTCTCTGATGTTTTGCATTTTTTAAAGTCTGGCTGATGTATGAATTAATTAATATCCTACTTCTTTTTGTTTTCCTCCCCGTATAGCGATAACAGAGCCTGTTTATGCCACATTTCTCCGAGACGAGAAATAGTGCCATTTCATTTATTGCCATATTTTACCGTGTGATGGGTTCAATTAGACCTCATCGCCAGAGGCGGTCGGACATTTCCTCGTCTGTTATAGACCCTTTTATAGTTTCTTTATTATCTGAAAATTGGGGTCGTAATGCGGGCTGGCGGCGAAAGACAAGAAAATTGCATTAGAAATTGACAGATAAAGCAGTTTTGAATTATGTCTTTTATTCTAAACTGACGCCACATCCTGGTCATTATTCATAATCGCCCAGGTGACACGGATCAAAGTCCGTTCCAGAGCGCTTTCTAATCTCTGTTGAAGAAATGTTTTCTCCAATTTTGATGAAAAAAAAATCCACTTGGAAATGTCAATCCAAAACATAAAGAAATCAAATGAGGAAATGAGGTAAATGTAGTACAAAATTAAAAAGAGAAGTACTAATTTAATAATTGTTCTAACTTCTAATTGCAGACTCCACACACACACACAGAGAGAGAGAGAGAGAGAGAGAGAGAGAGAGAGAGCAAAACTATGAAAAAGAAAACATCTCAAAACATTGGCCATCGATTTCTTAAATCCAAACGCATTTGAGATAATCTGTATAGGTGCGTTATTCTAGTGCACACTATCAATACAATAATTTAAACAGAAAAAGCTAAGGTTTAATTTGACAATGTATTGTATCGTCTACCGATACCTACGAAAGGCTCTAAAATTATTTAAATGCTACATTTAAAGCTTCACTAATTGACCAAAGTCATTTGCGACTGATTTTAAAACTCAGATAAAAAGAAAAAGCTATATTTTTATCATGTATAATTGTAATTGTGGCATTCTTATTTCTTGTAATTTCGTATTATTTTCTCCAGTGAGAATTCCTCGTTGCATTTGCTATCAAATCTGCTTCAACATTTTAGGATTGTGATATATAACCCTATTTTGCTTCTAGAAACGCTTCTGAGAGTTTGTTATCTTTTAGATTTAGTTTTAACTCTTCAGAAACCTTCATGATCGCCCTGTGGCTTCAACAACATTAGTTAATCTCTGCTGTTCTGGAATCGACGCCATCTATACTCCTGTGTATTACTTAATATCAAACAATCTCCAATTCAACGGCTTCATAAAGACAGCGACTGAATCTGTGTCTCTTATCGCATCTAAATAGTTACCGAATCCTGCAATCTGTATTTATTTAATAAACTGAAATAACTGACTTCATGAAAAATTAAATCTCGTATTCTCCGGCACTGACACTAAAATATACAATAACATTTCTAAAGTTATGAAACTTTTATGGCGTACTTTGTCAGGGGTAAGACAGGACTCTCATAATTAAGCTGCTTATAATGATACCGCGTTGCTAATAGTAACGACGCCGAACTAAATACAGAGCAACGAGAAGGTGAAACATTTAAGTCTCATATCAGGGAATATGTATGAATACTATTTATTCCAATAAAACAGGTTATTGCTCTTGATTTTCTTTAAGAGGCACTGTGGTCCATTTGTAGCATGTATGGTGTTGTGGATCCGAAACACTTTTCTGTCGGTAAGACAGAAGTAAGTAATTTTATGACCGTCAAAGGTAAGAAGTACTGGTCCAGTCAAAGAATTGTCTGCCGAGAGGGTTTCGTTTAAGTTTTAATAATGTGTTCCACAATTGAAAAGGAATCAGTCAAAATATTTTAGTACATAAATAAAATGTCATCTATACCTTTCAGGTGTACGTATATGTCTAACTTGAAAGGCTTGAAACGATGAGTGACAGTTTTGATCGAACGCTTTCGCGCGTTATCGCATTGCTCATGTTACTTGTAATTAAAAGATTTGACAACACTGGAAGTTCATTTGCATGTAACAATGGCGCAAAGAAATCGACTCTCAGATTTCAAGTCGATGTGTAAAGTTAAGACAATGCAGATAACATTTACAAGTACGTATTCAACCTTGCACGAGACAAAGTCAAACAAATGAATATGCAAATCGAAACTCGATGCAAGTTAGTGAACGGTTGATTGAACACATAAGCGGGTGCCCAATGGAACGTCCGTGGAATGAAACTTGTAATCTTATTCAAAATAAACATTTGCACATAAAAGCCATTATTTACGCCATTTTGTTCAAACAAAACAAAGCGCATATTAAAATGACATTAAAAATTGCATATAGGAAGATTTGTGTTTTCAAAAGTATATGACTAACTTTACCGAGATTGGATGTGCCCATGTCACGTATAAAAAGCAACTACATCTTCCTGGTGCCTTATAAAGAATGATAAGGGAAAGCTCCGAGGTTTCGAATGATGATTAATTTACCTAGAAATCTCGTCAAGTCGCCTGTTGGGCCCGACTAACGACGCTGTACTTAAATGAAAAGCGGAAAGAAGAAATGGGTTAGCATACTTGAATGGCGTCGATAATTGAAAATTATTTCTCGACTTTGTGCGGAGATTTGTTTTATAAGGTCGGTATTATCTCCCAAACGGATCCAGGTTGATTACTTCTGATTCTATCTTTCAGAAGACATTGGCGGGCTTTCATCCTATAAAAGACATTTTCGAGTCGATATCATTTCAAGCAGACGGCACCAGGTACATCGACCCTTGGTTTTAAGAGGTCAAACACAGAATCTTTAGCTCTTTGGGGAAAATGTCAGTGAAATATTAAGCTGTTTGAAAAGAATAGGAGAAAATCCGAATTAATTATTGATGTTTTATTGCCGCAGACGAACTCCGAAAGGGTTTTATTTTATTGCTCTATTGTCCGGGAGATTGAAAAGAAAGTTGCGCTGACCAACCGGTAAATGAGAGGTTAGATTGTCCAGGGGATGTTGATGACAAATGATGAAGTAAATCCTGCAATTTAGAAATAAATGCTTTCACTTAATCATATTGCTATTGATACGAAGGTCCTCTAGGTCAACACTTTTTAGGGACTGGTTACTCTTAATATATGCAATGAGTAATTTCACAAGGACACAAGGATGCTAGTTTAAAGCAGGTGGGTTCATAATGCTATAACTCTGAAATACATGTGGAAAATAAAGGATTTGTCAAATTAGCAAAGAATTAAAGTCAAAATGATAAATGTCGATGTTCTATGCCGCATACAATGAAAGTTACAATGTTAATGATAACCTTCGAAAACACACAAGAAATAGTGAGAAATGTAATGAATTTCTTTGTAGCATTACAACTTGGTTTATGACGTCACATTATTAAGCTATCACAAACAGGACTATTAACCTGATTCGAAAAAGAAAACTGCTGTAAGTAATTTTTTTTCACCAATTCTAATGGGATATATGCACGCGATGTAGAAAATTGTGCACTACACAAAATCCTCAATGATTCTTTTGTCGTTTGAACAGTGTTTCCTAACATTCGGGGAAACATTATTAGCGATATGATTTAAGTGTTAGCAAAGCAAAATTTCACGAACTCGGAAGGTTTTCCTGAATGTTAAGAAAATCAGTACATTTAACAAAAGAATCATCGTGACATATGTGTGGGGCACAATTTTCCACTTTGCATGCACCATATATCTTTAAAATTGACAATGAAATAAAATACTTACAACAGTATTTTCCGTCTAAATCGATGCAAAATATGCTTTTCGCGTTAGCTTAAAATGACGTTATATACCACGTAGTATGGCCACACTGATAAATAAAATACCTAAATACAGTACAACAGTTTTTTTTGACCAAGTTAAAATATTAATAAGCGTTTCGCCCTCACTGACCTCCCACAACAACAACAACAAAAACAACAACAACAACAACAATGTTGGCGGACTCATCTTTTCAACTCAAGAATGAAAGTTTGCATGACTTGTATAGTGAATTAGCGTACAACGAGCATGTGCATTATTTTGTTTTGTTGATTATAAAATAGGCATCTTTTACTGCTTTCAGCAGATGTAACAATGAAAATATGCTTGTTCTATGACACTAATTTCATCTATGTGGTTTATGTTAACAGTGACTAAATATCTAAATGTACGAGTGATTAAATAATCTAAAAGTACGTGTGTATGTGGTTCCTACATAGTGTCTTTTATAGAGCAATATGTTATAAAATAGGCATCTTTTACTGCTTTCAGCAGATGTAACAATGAAAATATGCTTGTTCGATGACACTAATTTCATCTATGTGGTTTATGTTAACAGTGACTAAATATGCAAAATATGCTTTTCGCGTTAGCTTAAAATGACGTTATATACCACGTGGTATGGCCACACTGATAAATAAAATACCTAAATACAGTACAACAGTTTTTTTGACCAAGTTAAAATATTAATAAGCGTTTCGCCCTCACTGACCTCCCACAACAACAACAACAAAAACAACAACAACAACAACAATGTTGGCGGACTCATCTTTTCAACTCAAGAATGAAAGTTTGCATGACTTGTATAGTGAATTAGCGTACAACGAGCATGTGCATTATTTTGTTTTGTTGATTATAAAATAGGCATCTTTTACTGCTTTCAGCAGATGTAACAATGAAAATATGCTTGTTCTATGACACTAATTTCATCTATGTGGTTTATGTTAACAGTGACTAAATATCTAAATGTACGAGTGATTAAATAATCTAAAAGTACGTGTGTATGTGGTTCCTACATAGTGTCTTTTATAGAGCAATATGTTTAAAGGGACAATGTAGCGGAGGGTATTTGATTATTGATGAAAAATCTAACCTTTCTTAAACGGCCGTATATGGGAACGGAACACGCAGTCGCTTAGTGTAATTGGCTTCTAAATCATGGTTCAGTGTATAGCAAGTGTACTTTCGTATTATTAAATTTGGCTGCTAAAGCAGGCCGGTTGTCGTAAATAAAGGTTGAACTCAACATTTTATGGGTTAACAGAGGATTCCCCTTTTTTTCAAATAGGGCCCGGTGTCCCCTTGAAAATTAGAAAAAAATATTTTGGGGTCAAATAGATAATATGAGGGTCAAACTGGACAGTTTAGAGCGTCAAGAAAACTCTAAAATAAAACTTCTGTCTCATCTTAATTATAAAATGAGGACCATCAAGCTAGTTTTAGCATCGAACAATGATTTCATCAATCATATATTTACATATTAAATAAAAAAGAGGAAAGAAAAAAAGAAATAGCCAACACAGCAAAATGTTCGCTCTAAAATTTCACGATGATTCACTATTTTCTTATAATCTTTTAAACAATATATAAGACGAAAATGATCATTTCTATTTTATTTATCAATAAACATGTAATATGAAAAGAAACCTAGACAAATTAAATTAACATTATGTTGCAAGGATTGTAACTGAAATAGTCCACCCTTTCGCGTGTAAAATCAAAATTGACGTATAAAGTTATCACGGAAAACGTTTTTATTGCACAAATTTACAACATAAATTGCCACGGAGAACATGCAGCACTGTCGCTCATTACATTTTCATGCAAATTCTACTTCCTTTCGTAGAAGATTTTTGAAGCGAGAATTGAACTTATCATTAAATTCATGAATAAAAGGACAGTTACCGTAGAATCTGTTGAGTTACAATCTTAAAAGCATGTAAAACTAAAATGATAGCTGATTTTGTCCAAGTGATTTTTTATAAACGATCAAAGACTACGTTTTCTAATTGTTTTGTTGACCTTTCTGATCATTTCAAAAATTACAAACAAAAATGAGTTTTATTTTAGTATATGATATCATTGTATTTCACTTTTGGGAATATTGAAAATACTATTGTTCTATGAATATGGGTGCATTGAAATAAATTGGTATATGTATTAACCAGATTATATTAACGCTTTGATAAAAAAAAACAAAACAAAAAAACAACAACAACAAAAAAAACAACAAAAAAACTCTTATCTGTAATGTCATTTTTAGAACCCGGCTTAGTCAACGCAACGTTGCTTTGATGATTCCTGGCCAAATTCAAATATGTTAAAATATTTTAAATATTTTTTTTATCTCGGTAGATATGTATAAAGGAAGAATTGTGTATTAGACAACGTATCCTTAATTTATCAGCTGCTTCATAATGTCAACTATTATACAAGAATATCATATGCTAAGATCATATTATATTTATGTATGTATAAATTATTTCAGGTATGCTTCATTTTCTGTACTGTCTTTGCCGCATATATATTATAAATGGTCAAAGGCATTTATTTTGCCGTTACATTATAGCAATAAACTTTGAAATGAATTGAATATTTTGTCACAATAAAATTATAAGAATTGGGTTGGATCAAAGATCGAGATTTTCCAATCCGATGGTGTCCGATTCTGGTCTGAAACGAGACCTTTCTAATATTAGTTTCAACCATGACCATTAAAACGTTTGTAATGTATTTAATTATTTACCAGTTTTAGTTAATAAGAACAATACATAGTATCATTATATACTGTATAACATTCGGTGGGACGTTAAACCCAACAAACAAACAAACTGTATAACATTTGTAATAGACCTACATTAAATTGGATTAATATAGGACATAAAACTGTAAAAAATAAGAAAGGGAAAAAAAGATAACAACCGTTGGTGGACTTAACCCTTTCCCTCATAGAGGAAACCATGAAAAGACCTATGCGAACAGCATAAAACCAGATCAGCCTGCGAGTAACTCGCAGGCTGATCAGGTTTTATGCTGTTCGCTGCTCCTCAGTGGTCTGGAAATGAGGATTTTATAATTAAATTTGGTAAGGTTTAACTGTGGTTTTCTGCAGATCAGGCTTTATGTGGTACCTATTGAGGGCGTCAAAATTAGTCTATATAGGGAAAGGATTAATAATGAGGTTTTACTGCAGATCTGTCATGATTTTTGACCTCGAAACCTCCATCTCGGTTCTTATGACCTTGACAGATTATGTTTCAGCATAAAAACAAAAACACGTTCTGATCCATCCTCTTCAAATCGAGACCTCATTACTTCCTCAAAACAATTAATCTATTGATATCATTTCTGTAAATCATCCAGACGATCCTTGGTTTACATCTCGTTATTGACGTCTTTCGTTACCCTACAATTTTACATTTAAAATATAAATGACTATTTATTTCTTATGATTACCCAGATTGAGCGATTTTATTGAGGAAAATTACAACGTTCTTGACTCGATGATTTGCCTATTATACCAATCTAGCGCATTCTTCCCAGAATTAACATTTCTCTATTCCAGGGCAAGCCTTTCATCTAGCTCGCCAATAAAATCCGACTCCGTAATTTACAAGAATCGGGAAAGTGTCCTTTCACGGCTTTATGTTATATGACTAAACTCATAAAAGTTGTAGGAAAACATCATTATTTCTTGATATATACCGCTTTTCGTGGAAAACACGTTGGCTCCAATGATATATACATGAACAAACTAGTATATGTAATGATATTTCTTAATTCATACCGTTTTCGTGGAAAAGGACGTAGGTTCTAATGATATAATTTGTAAATATGTGCAGAATATTATGTTTAATGATATTTCATAGTTATATCACAGTTAATACCACAGTACGAGTACATTGTACGCTGGGTTGAACATAGCTAATCGGGCATTTTTTGTCAATCGTGTTACTTTTTTGCAAATAAGTTGTCTTGACTTCTAATGCCACTTACACTGGACAAATTAATATTCTTCTGAATCATATCTTCAATGAATTAGATAAATATTTCCCAGAATTCCAAGTTCTATTACGGGCATTTTCGTAAAAACCTGTTATTTAAATGTTGCAAGACAGCCGTCCAAAAACTAGTGTTATGCTATTTCATTTTTTTTTGTACCGTTCTAATGAATTTAAATATTTTAATAATGATAAGAATATACCAGTTTCGTTTTACATAATTGTTATGTTGTAAATGAATGCTATTGTGTGACAGTGTTTTTACCCCTCATTTTTCCTCTAATACATTTAGATAATATGAACTAATGATGGGAAGTCATCATTTGTAAGGTGTAGATAAACCAAAAAACAAAACAACAAAAGAAAAACAACAAATGAATTTTTCCTTAAAAAATACCCAAACAAAACAACAATCACCCCCCTCCAAAAAAACCCCCACAAACAAAAACAACAACAACAACAACAATAACAACAACAGCAAACAACAACAACAACAACAATAACAGAGGGCATGGTTTTCCTTTCTCTGACGTTATCAGCACTTTGCAAAATCGATCGTAGGAAGGCGGAGTATAACACGATTTGCGATTACGGCGATTCTAGACTCGGACCACAATTATTATTACTGTATGTTCTATATAAGCATATTGACAAATGACATTATCTTTGTGGAAAAAATGAAATCCAAACTTACCCTCATTAGTTAGGTCTATTTAAAAGAAATAATTACGAACATTCAAAACATAAACAACAATCTTCATTTTGACCCGTTTAAGGACAAATAACATACGTATGAATTTTAGTGCAATGGACGGTCATTTCACACCAGTTTTCTAAAAGAAAAAATTGAGAGGGGAATGCTCAATTTTTAAGGTTGTCACGCAATAAATGAAATAGAGTGACTATTTTCTGTATAAACCCATCCAGATACAGGGTAATCAAGGGCAAGTAACTGTGGTCTTAGTCTATTCTTTGCAAATCCAGAAATAGGCGGAGTAACACGATTGCGGCGATTCTATGCTAAATCGTTCGGAGGAATCCGGAGATAGGCGAAGTAGCACGATTTATAAAATGAATCAAGGTGAGAGTGACGGTCCACTTCCGTTATCAGACAGCTAAGTCTATGTCGTGTGATTGGTGTAAGATTTCAACATAAGTGGTGATAGAGACTTCTTACAGTATCAATCCCGCACTGACTTACACTCCTAAAATTTGTGACCTTGATAACTGCTGATTAGGGACAGGCGGTCGGGGCCAAGAGGGCGACCCAGGATGAGTGTCTCCACCATCACACGCTGCACGGATCGAACCCTGGTTGCACTGGAGAAAAGACAGTACTTAACCAATACGTCATCCGGACAACCTGTTAGTAATTGTCTGGTCAATTTTAAGTATGGCTGTTTTGTGGTGACAGTATTTCAGTTATATGGCTAATGGTCATGAAGACCCAGAATGCATCCGGGGTACCTGGGTAGAGTCGGCTTCCACGAATGCAGAATCCGAGTGACTTGATCAAGACTAGAAACCGCAGAAGTGAGGAGATTTTGCCACTCAGCCACGGAGGCTCAAAGTGTATTGGCTATCTTATATATCGTATGAATGTAGGATTTGAAGATTTGAATCATTATTAGGTCACTTCCCCCATCCTCGCCCTATAAAATTTATAATGCTCCGGAAATAAATTCAATATGTCAATGATAGTATCAGAAGTTGTGAAAAAATCGTTAGTTTAACTTAAATTTATTGTCAAAAAGAGGGGATACATGCGAATATTACTTTGCGCATGTCGGTCGGTATTGACCTTTGGTGTGTTGTCTGAAAGATCAAGGTTACAAAGTCTTGTCAAAATCTACCAAACACTATGTTTAGCAAGCCTTGCTCGGTGTATAACTTAATCGGCTATAAAATCTCAGTCTAGTCACATGCTGCTGGTGACTAGAAGAAAACCTGCATTAGTCTTTGGGTGGTACCCCTAAGGTCAAGGCCACAAGGTCTGAAGCTCTTGTTAAACCACGTAAGTTAGCATTGTTCTCGTGTCAAATGACTCTCATATTTCAATCATTTGTTGCTTATGTTTTGTTAGGAAACGTCTATTGTAGATGGCACCGAATGGTTGGGCCAGTACTTTGTAACTGGAAAAGATCATGAAAGATATTGCCATGCACTGAATTCTGGTACATGTATATATAAGGTGCATATATTGATTGAATGACAACATTAAATGTAAGTGATAAGTGAATATTTAATTGTTTTATTTTTGTTATTTAATCACTGTAACTAATAGCGAGTCCCAAATACGTAATGTCAATACGTCATGTTATTATGGCAGATATTTGTTGTCTTCATAGTTATATAGCTATTCACTGAACGGTGTAACTGTCCGTAGTTGAAAATGCAACAAAAGAACAGCAATATCACACAGCAGACAACAAAAACAAACAAACTCAAAACGAGAAAACCGAAAGCAATTCCTGAATATGATGCATATCTTGTAAAAACAAAATGATATACGGTTGGGGTTAGGGAAGTAACTTTGAATTATCGTTTCGTAATAATTTTTACGATAAAATATTCCATTTTCATGAAATTTTAATGAATAGTTATGAGATACAATGAATGTATCGCACAAGAAAATAAAATTGAATAAGTTTTTTTTCTTTTTTAATTTAGAAAAGGAATGAATTTTTAATTATGACAATTATACCGCGATGACGAAGTTATTGAGCTGTTTTAGTTTGTAAGATGTCATTGATTATTCTTAGAAGTAGATTGGTATGATTAAGTTGATGAACTAATCAAGCATGATCTATTAAGGCAAAATTTCACGTCCTAAAATCTAAAATGACATCAGATCTGATTGCTCAAGTTTTAAAATAGAACTTACTGGTAAAATGAATACAAATCCGTGTTGCAAATCATGTTTTTTCTTCACAATTCTGAAATTTCACATTTTTCTTTTGCCTGCCCCATTAAAGCTTATACCCGATACGCACCTGTATATTTATATATACATACGTACGTATGTATTCATGTGTGTTCATGTGTTCGTGCGTGATCTGTATCTTAAATTGGCGCTGATAATTAGAACGTGTGGGCAGTAATTAAGCCACAAAAAGTTCACTAATTTGAAACGTCATCAACTTATCAGTACATACATGAAGATAGCAGAGTTCAGTGATTTATCTACGTCGGGCTATCTTGGAAGATATTGGCAAGTTGACATGTGATGCAATTGTGTAAAAATATATACATGGAATACCCCGAATGTGTCAAACAGTATGTCTAGTGATTTACTTGTAAGCCGCCTGTGGTTCTAGGAAGAATGCATGCTGAATTTTCCCGGGCTACAGATGGTGAGTACATGTATCCTATCGACAGTTGCTAAGCTATTGTAATACATGTATATAATTTGAACATTATAAGTACTTATATATGTATTTAGAATGACAAGTTTTGTATCTCGTGAATTATGTACTACAATACTATTAAAAAATAAAAATATTAATTGGCGCCCCTTTGACGGGCTATTACAGAATAACAAATTACTTGCTCATGGAAAGAGCAGTAATTTTCTCACCTTCAGATAAAAAGGATAATGGTCAGAAATATTTGTTTAAACACCGATCGAAACAAAGTTTTTTTTTATTTAAGCTACCCGTTTATCTAAAAAACTCTTGATACTTCAGAATAGGTTTACTTTTAGTTTGCCATTTTATATAATAAGTAAATAAAAATCATACAAATGAAAACTAGTCCCTATGCGTATCTTTGATATGCGGGAAGATTAGTGGGTACAGGAACCTTTCAAACTTATCTTTTAATTATGCTTATAAAATTAGTCTTAAAGCCAATTTTATGCTTGTCTTACAAATACTATCAAAGCATGGTCAGAACTTATTGCAGAAATAGATTGCGGTTCGTATAAATAATAAAAAAGAAACTAAATAACCTCCAGTGGGAGATTCATAGGCTATCATCATCGTTTTATTAAACTCGACTGTCGGTCATTACTAATGATTTGAAACGTGGATAAAAATAGTATACTTTTTAACGTCATATTTGTGGCTATATAGTATATTGGAGAGTAATTGTTTTTGTTTTGTTTTATGTATTTATCATAACCCCCCCACAAAAAAAACAAAACAACAACAACAACAACAACAAAACGTGTGTATCTATTTGTAAATCCCTTCTATTTTTAAAAGGCGCCCATTGAAGTTTACATTAAAACTTTTCTTGTCATAAAATATTTCTTAGAAGTACAGTCATCGCAAGTCTTGGGAATTAAAAGCAGCGTGGAAGACTAGATGGTAACTTGAGCTGGTTCCCCGAGTCATCTTCTTAAAGTATCTCTTTTCAATTACTTGGACATTCCTTCATCAATAAGGGTCAAAACTTTTTTTGTCATGCTACTTCTCGACTTAATCATACCAATCAAGTTTCTAAGAAATAATCAATGGCATCTTACAAACTAAAGTAGCTCTAATAACTTCTTCATCGCGGCATAATGGTTAATTTGTCATGTGATTACGGTAATTTGTCATTATTTCGCTTGTTTGACCTCACCCTCAGACGCTAGGATATCAGTCTTAGACTTACAGGAGAAAATAGGATGTAGAAGTCACGTGGTCGTGTCATATGATCTTCCAAGAGGTATTGTGTTTCTTTTTTCTTGGATCTTGCTCTACAAGGTACACGAAGATGCGGGATCGGTTTATGGCGGTTTTATAAATAGAGTAGGAGATCTAGACAAGAACCTGAAAGACTGGTTGCAGGCATCCCATGTAAAGGACATTATATTTAAATAGGTATTTACAAATTATAGATGTTGAAAAATGTGTTTTTTACTTAAAGTGGATAACATATTTTGCATAGTTTCTGACTTCCTGTCACTTCACCGTTCGGTCGAGTTTCGATTAGGCTCCATCATCTCGAAATAGAAGGTACATACATGTGATTTTCATACTCATACTCAAACTATGTCCATGAGTTTCATCAGAGTTTTGAGTACGATATTGAGTTAGAGCCTAAGATAATATTCAAGTAAGTTCGAGAACACAAGACCTGGTTTGAATTTCGCCAACAATACTTAGCGCTTATTAATACTTGAATTCTCAAACTTGGTAGATACACATTCCACCATACTACTCGTATTTTATGAAATATTCAAGTACAAGACTAAGTTGAAATTAATTATTACTAAATAACTAACAATCATTGTTTTAAAAATGACATATTTGGGTATTTTCATTAGAAAAACAGGACTAATGAATTCGCCCTTAATTATTCAAGTTTTACTAGCGCTAAGAATCTTTGGTGGAATTCGACCCTGGATTCAGCATATGAGTAAGTTTTTTCAGCTGGGATACAGTAAGTCGGTGGTTCTGGCCGAGTGTAGCTATTGACCTGGGGACTTCTCCCATCTGTGATTAGCTTTACTTCGCTGTATGACTGATGACGGTAGTAAACGCTAAACATCACCAGGCTCTTAACTCCACCAAAAACATAGCTCTCACTAATACTTGCGTCTCTATTAAAAGTCCATGTACCCAAATATTTGATAAATATTTAAGCATGACTGACCGAATTGACATGCATTATCACCTTAATAAGTAGCCATATTTGTTAAGAAATTAAATAGTTGGTATTTTATTAGAGAATCTCAAATGATTAAGTTTAAGTAATTAAGTATTTCAGCGCTAAGTATTGTGTGTGAAATTGGAAGCAGAGAACATTATATCTGAATGAAGTAAAGAAGAAGATTATGAATGTGATTTAATTAGTTAAAGTTTTTCAGTGGTCTGGAAATGAGGATTTTTACAATTAAATTTGGTAAGGTTTGAGTTTGGCTTTCTGCAGATCAGGCTTTATGTGGTACCTATTGAGTGCGACAAAATGAGTCTATATGAGGGAAAGGGTTAAGGTTCTATTTGGTTATTAAAATGTACTTTAGATCTACAGCTAAATATGTATTTAAAATAAAAAAATTTTAAAATTTTATTTTAAAATTTTGAACTTTATTTCATTTACCTTCCATACAGGAGTTGTTTAGATTTGCATACATGTGTAAGTGCTCCATAAACGTTCTATTTATTAACCAAATTTTGTTTAAAAATAAATTAAACGCGATCCGTTTATTTTTGTTTAGAGACTCAAACATAATAATAATAATAATAATAATAATAATAATAATAATATTTTTAGAGGATAGCATATATGCCATTCTTCCATACGACAATAATTACAAGGCCAAGACATCAAGTATCAAGTACCTGGGTCTATAATTTGGACCCAAACTCTGGATTCTGAATGTTCAAAAAGTTATTTCCTGCTTTAATCATTAAAAATTTTTACAGAACCACTTTTCTCACTAGTAGCTTTTACCTTTATATAAGAAGGAAACCATCATACCTTGAGAATTATTTTTCTATTACATTGTGTTGCTTTGTGAGCTGTATTGCAAAATGTAATTTGAATTTATATGAATATGTGTTTAAATAAAGGAATGATTATAATTACTGGTGATATGGTCTAGAGAAAATAGAATTGGGTCCAGTGGCTGAAGGTTCGAAACCTGGTGGGGACGAGTTTCCTCAATGCCATTCCAAGGAAAAGTACTGGTACAACACGTTTGAAAGCTATAGAACATGTTTATCTAATCGACAGAAATGAATTCAAAGGGATCTACTAAAGTGGTATATTTGAGGTTTCTATGGAACGACTCTGATCCACAGGGCATTACCCTTTGTAGTCCTACAGTAAAAGTACATCTATATAAATAGTAATTAAAATAATAATTAACGTAAGTCTGGGAATAACGGCATCGTAAATATGTGCGTTCCCAGCCATTGTTTAATTTGTATCTTTTGTGTGTCATTTTTCATAATTGTAACAGACTAAAGGGCGCAATGGCTCACTGATACAGTTGTTAGGTCTCAAAACATTATGTTTAACATCGAGGCTTTATGAGGCGCTCTGTTGCTCTGTTGATGTGACATTACGACGGAGGAAAGTGGTCCGTGCGTTTGATGCGAGGCCGACACAGAATGCTGACATTTACCGATCACATCTAAGAGGTTTTCCCAAGCCTTGTGCAGCTCGTAAGGCGACCAGTGAATGGCTAATGTCGTGGCAGAGGTCTTTCTCTCTCTACTCCAAGCCCTGCCAGAAATAATAAACGGCCGAGAAAAAATGACAACTGCGAGTGTCTGATAAATGAATAATACCCCGTGCGCAGTTGTCAACTTTATTAATTCAGCTATCCATAAAAGATGCTGTACGTTATGCGTTAAAGGTCGAGAATCCTATTTCTGTTATTATCTCTGGTCTGAAATATCATCAGGGAAGAGCTATTTTCTTTCTCAGGGGAAAGGCGTAGAAACATGATTTATCTTTCTCTCGTTTCTCTCTCTGTTTTCAATATGCCTTAATTTCGTATAATACACCATAATTTGACTGAAATTGCATATTAATAATTGAAGAAGTCAAGTTAAATGCATCACTTAGCAAGATTGGGCCATAATTTCATATTAAGTTATTATTAATTAAACGCGTCAAATGGGACATTTTCTGGTAGCCTAGAAAGATAGTCGAATCTAGAGACTCGCATAGCTACAAAACAGCCTTTTAAGGCATTAAGGAGACTCAATGTCTGAGTTAAATGCCAAGATAGAAATTACCACCGTGTGAATATCAACTTATCTGATGTTAGGGCCGATACGCTAGTTTGTGGAGGAATGAGTTCGTGCCGGTCTTTAAAGACATTGCCGCTTTTCCCATGATTTAGAGACGTATTGAGACTGTTTAATGTCACTTGTATTTCAAGTCCTTTCGCTGTTGTTTGGCTGTACTAATCGGCCAAGATTATTAATGCACTAAAACAAAGGCTTTCCCACATACGAAGAGAGTTATCAGGGATAACCACCACGAAGAACGGTGTAATTGATTTGTTAATGAGGCAAAAAAATGTTCCCTCCCTCAAGCGGGTTATCGTCTGCTGGGAAGGACCGAGTTATGACCTATTATATGATGAACCCACATTTCACTGATGACGTGATCTGCTTTTATAATTATAATAGCAATTTATAATAAAATATAAATAGTAAATGCATCTCTGTAATCTTTAAGTGTTATTATGTCTTATCATCTCTCTTTATCAAGGAAAAAAACCTCCAAACTTGATATGTTTTTGAATAACCTTGACATGAACGATGGACCGTCTTAGGATACAACACGAATTGCATTTCTTGATATTTTTTCTTATCTTATTTGATCATTTATTTCCTTTCCATTCACAGTTTCACCTAAAGCCATACCATGTTTATATGATTTATCTGACTAATATAGAAATAAGCATACATCCTTTGCAGACACGAGGCAAAGTCTGTATTATAATTTACTCTACAAAGCATTTTCATTAATAAATGCAGACCTTTTATTGCCTCCAGACAGGGCATTACATAACAAAAGATCCACTTTGCATTTAAAAGTTCCATTAAAACCTCGATTCCTTGATCGTTCTGAGACTGTCAGATCTATATAGATCAGTACAAATTCGCACCACGAGCTCAGATTGAAAGCAAAAGTGTTTGACAAAAGATTAAAAACCTATCTGTTCCGATATGTATTACCGCCACCGATGTTCCGACAATGCATTCGTTAAGCCTGACTCTATGTCGTCTGCAACAACGCTGTGAATCAACTTAAATCAATTCATTGCTAGTATAATTGCCATCCGATATTAAGCGAGACACATGGGTAAAAACCGAGAGTATGCCAAGTGTGTGTGTTATGCACTAGATTAAAGCAAACGTCTCGAAAGAGATAACTAACCATCTTTCAAGACAATTTCAATTGATTTCTGGTAATGTCAATCCTAATTCATGGCCCGAATGCTTTTAATCAATTATGGTTTCAATCGTCTGTCTGATAATTAATATCTTCACTTTGGATGACACATTAAATATTTCTTTTCCTGATTACCTGTTGAGACAATATTTCTCTGATCCTGCGGCTTTATTGATCACCATGGTTACTGCCTCGGGCGGCACGTGCTCCGCGAAAGGAATTGTGGGACATTTGGTTTCACGGAAATGTTGACTGATTCCGCGATTCCTGATTGTCATGGGTCTGAAATCAATAAGATGTTTATAGAAGTTATAATGGCACGCTTCGTAATAACTGAAGAAATATGCAACCGAGTCTTTAATATTTCATTAAATAATTATCCATCTAGAAAATAATGGTTTCTCAAATTTGCTAAATGATCTGTACGGGAAAATGATGGACGATGCCTTAGATCCGAATCGCTTGGATGACAATGATCGTATTGGTGAATTTACCGAGTTATCAATTATTGAAATTAATCATGCCTATTAGACTATGAAATATGATGATAGAAGCTGATCTATAGCATAGATGATGTAATATAGGCCTAGTGACATACACCTTGATGGAGTTGGTAAGAAAGGAAATGAGAAGAATCAGGCATCTAAATATAGATGTTCTTCCAATCAGTGATGTAAAGAGATATCTTGAGTTAAAGCTCCTCATTGTAAACGTAGTCTCCTCATAATAAAGATATTGGGTACATCTTTATATATATATATAAAGATGTACCCAATATTAACATTGTATACGTAGCATTTTAACGATGTTTTACCTTCATTTTCTAAAATGTCAATTTGTTTTATTTACATATGCTTTCATTTTGATATTTTACGCCTGGTGCTTTTTATGTGGTTTACCAGTCTCAGGCACAATGCTTATGTTCATATTTCTGATTTCAATATGATTGCATATTTTCCTGTAATTCTGCTTGCGTAAAACTCATGAATATAAATTTTGTATTTCAAAGGTAAAATCCGACCATGATTTTTTTTTGGCTTTGGTCCTGCTCGAACTTACCAAGTTGTTTTAAACCGTGCCTGGTCGTGGTCAGCGATTATCTCCGACAACCGGAGATAGGCGAAGTCTTAAGTAAATAAAGAATCCCTTAAATAACTTCAGTGAGGGCGTTGAACTTATCTAACAAACCAACAAAATAAAAAAAAAAAGACTGTTCCTGTAACCAAATACATCTTTTACTGAGCATAAAGTACATAATATAAATATAGTGTAGTGGGTGGAATGAAACATACATTTAGTGTATCCTGACCGTGTGACTTGTCGTGGGAACACCACGTGACTTCTTGCAGCAGAGACTGCAACCTTGCAAAACGATACTTTCTGAATAATGTATTTTATGTGAATGTTCTAACATTTCTTGATTTACAAGTTACAGGTAGCATAAAATGTAGCTAACATTGAATAATTCAGGAAATATAATGACGAGATAATGTGGTTTCATGTAAATCGAACTTTGCTTTGGTCCATTTGTTTTCTTTTCTTCTAACAACATCAACAATATTGAAAACATAACAAACAAAAAACGTACAAAAAACAAACCAACACACAAAGTTATATTTCCTTATACATTACATGCATATATGGAATAAACAATTCTTATATGACTTGTAAAGTTCATTTTTCCACTGTCCACAAGACATAATGATTTACCATAATTCATTTTTTTTCTCTGTATTTCCAAGACCCTAAGTGACTGATTGTTCGGCAGTTGAACGTACCACCTTTGATTCATCGTTTGCTGTTTACTACTATTGTAACACATAGAGAGAAGAGAATTTGCAGATTATATGAAGGTGAAAGAGATTGCTTCGCAGCGATGTTCTTGGCCGTGTACTTGAGAGAATGCGTTTGTCGGCCATTTAGACCACAAGGTTCAGTTCTTGGTCTTATCTATTAGAACCACAGTGTTTGATTATATGTCAAGCGAAGGTTGCCCGTCTATCAGGACCAAAAGGGTTTGATTATATGTCAAGCGAAGGTTGCCCGTCTATCAGGACCACAGGGTTTGATTATATGTCAAGCGAAGGTTGCCCGTCTATCAGGACCACAGGGTTTGATTACATGTCAAGCGATGGCTGCCCGTCTATCAGGACCACAGGGTTTGATTATATGTCAAGCGAAGGTTGTCCGTCTATCAGGACCACAGGGTTTGATTATATGTCAAGCGAAGATTGCCCGTCTATCAGGACCACAGGGTTTGATTATATGTCAAGCGATGGTTGTCCGTCTATCAGGACCACAGGGTTTGATTATATGTCAAGCGAAGGTTGCCCGTCTATCAGGACCACATGGTTTGATTATATGTCAAGCGAAGGTTGTCCGTCTATCAGGACCACAGGGTTTGGTTCTTGGTAGTGCACGTTAGATGATACGTAGGTCGCCATACCAGACCACAGCTTTTGGTATTTGATTATGCAAGCTAGAAAATGCGTCGGTCGCCTCCCCAAACCATTTTGTTTCATCTAGTATTCTGTTCCCTCCCTCATCGATAGATACGATTCTTTTTTCCCATTTCCCGTCACTTGGCTTATTCATATTCGCTTGCGCAGGCTGAACATGCGAATTTGATATCCAGAACTGTTGAAGACGCGATTTTGCGGAACGTGTCACATGGTACCGCAAGCACCTGTTTCGGGGATACCGTACTCTGTATTTAACTGATTATCCCGAAGTGGCGTTTAGCGTTTTCCTGTGCAAGATGGCCTACACTTGCCGAGTGTAAGGAATCAGGAAACCACGAAAAGACCTATGCGAACAGCATAAAACCAGATCAGCCTGCGAGTTACTCGCAGGCTGATCAGGTTTTATGCTGTTCGCTGCTCCTCAGTGGTCTGGTAATGAGGACTTTATAATTAAATTTGGTAAGGTTTGAGTTTGGTTTTCTGCAGATCAGGCTTTATGTGGTACCTATTGAGTGCGTCAAATTGAGTCTATATGAGGGAAAGGGTTAAAGAGAGATTTTTTTTATTTCTACCAATCATCTGTGTAAATGTAGTTAAAGGAGTATATCTAAAGACTCTCCTAGCAGGATTGCTTTTGCCTGAATTTTGAGAATCTCCAAAAGTTTTTACATCTTCCTTTAAAACAGATCATAGCATTTTAATCGTAGATGGTATAAAAGTATGGTTAAAAGCATGAACATATGCGAAAATGCTGTTTTTATATAACCGTATCTATCAATTTTCCTCCCATTTTACGATAAAAAAGAAGCGGTCATTTTATATGTGCTGATAAACCATTCTGGACTTTCAGTAGACGTTTTTTTTTGTTGCTTTTAACACAATCGACTTAAGTCTGTTTATTTGCGTAAATGTATATTTCGATATGGATCTATTTGGTAATCTTTAGAAGTTTAATAAAATATACTTTTCTACATAAAAATGGTAAGTAACAAACGCATTAAAAGTTTCGTATCGGTTTGATACGGATGTGCACGGGTCTAGTACCTGATCTCGGATGGTTTACATAAGATACATTAACTTCAAGTACCTGTGCCCTAGGTTGTAAGTCCTGAAAATGCAAAAGATGTAAGGAACCTATAAGATGGAATCCCCCTATCCATTATTTCGTATCATTTCGCCTGGTGGCGAAAGGATGCCACAATGAATCTAGGATTAAATAGGAAAATTCCACCCGCTGTGGATGCGCGATTGTACAGACAATCTGTTTGGCTTACTATACGGGAAGACCTCTGTGCGAAATAATCCTATCTTCTGGGTGACCTTTAGTTGTGCGTTTTTTTTTTTTTTACTATATAGCATGACCTTTGTTATACACAAGTCTTCCAAATACAAAGACAGGCATCTGTTGAAATTGAGTCTGTTTTCCCGGTTTCTAGACTTAAAAAGGTCAATGTCATCAGTGTAGAATCATTTCCATTCCGCTTTATTGTATTCATACGCCGCCTCCCATGATCCAGAAAAAAGTAGTTCTATTAAGAGGTAGCAGATGCTTACTACAATTATTTGTAGAGACTTCTCATTGGATGGTGCACTACAAAAGGCTTCAGTATATAAATATATATATACCCTCCATGTCAGAAGATTATAACATGGTAATAGCATGAAATACAATTATTGTAATACACACAAGAAGCAATGAACTATTTAAAATACCTCATTTATATTTGCATACATAAAAATTATTTATAACTATGTTTGGTATACGCATACACACAATATTATATATAATAACAAAAGTGGAAATACATGTTTGGACACGATATGATTTATTAATCTTTTCATTTTATGCATCATGAAACTATACCGACATATCTTAATTTCTTTCAATTAATGTTTTTTTTTTTTATTAATTTGCTTTAACTTTCCACCAACAGTATTTCAATCATTTGTAGGCTACCTCTACTTAATTTAAATATTGATAAACTTGTACACATTCTGGATGTATTTTCAATGTCGACGGAACACAATGGAAAGAAAAATATAAATGGGAATTCAGTACAAAATGTAATATAAGTAAGGTACATTCATAGAAGAGTCATAAAAGTGCAACCATTTTTTGTATATTATGACTTTGCATCCTTACTACATGTATTTTGAACCTAGTCTGGAAACATGGCTGACAGAACAGATTTAATTCAGTTTTCTATCTTTATTTACAAGGATTTATAGAAAGTATCTGAGATAATCTCTAATACCGTAGTTACAGTTTAATGTATGAAAAATTTCAAGTCCCTGTGTCTTTATAATGGATATTTGATATTTAAATCAAATTAAAATAATATTGTGGAAATGTTGCCACAGTATTTTGTCTTCCTACATAAGGAAGATTTGCTATTTTAAATCTGTTTAGGACCTAAAGTGTTCGGCTAAATTCGGTATAAACATTTTCGGAAAAAATATATATATTTAATTGTTCTTGATGTTTTATACTTGAGACGCTCGTGTAATATGTACTGGCATATTCTGATGAAGTTTTGTGAAAATCGATACCTTTAACATTAATATCGAGATTATTTACACCAGTCAATTTATAACCTATAACCACTTCGTTACCACTGTTTTTTCTTGTCAATTCATATTCTTTCCTGGTCAATTCATAATCATTCGTACAATACCGATTAAAGCTATTATTTCACACGAGTAAATTTTACACTTTCACCGGTAATGCAAATATAACAGTTTTCGTTTTAAACAAAAACTCTAGATGATGAAAAAGTAAAGATCGAAAAAGGATTGCGTATTATATTTCAATGTCGAAGTTTTCAGTACTGTTACCAACCACAAATATGTACCGGTGTTAGGATAGGCATTGCCGTACTTGTCTACTGTACTGTACACATATATCGTTACGCAATGTAAAAAAAATGTTGAAGAAACGCAGCGCACACGCGTTATTCCTGAGAGAAAAGTACGCGGGATTTCGAGAGTAGGTCTACAGGCCGAGGCTAAATATATTTATATAAATAAATATTAATCTACTCTTAAGTTAAATTTTCCCTTAGTAAATTTCCCATCAATTAAACCCTTTCCCTCATATATACTCATTTTTCAAAATATTTTTTAGCCATACGTAAGAGTATTTGATAATGGATGGATATAAAGTAAATACTAGATTCATTTTTATGCCATTAAATAAGATGTTTCACCAATATAATGACATAACACTTTCAAATAATTGTAATTATTTTGAAGAAAAAAAAAGTACTATGTTTCCATACGTGAAATTCAATCCTAAACTGCTGCTATATAGGTGTATAATAAAAAATCCCGCCTTGTTTTTATTTCACATTTTATTAGATCAGATAAACTTCATTCATTATACTTTAAATTTTTTAAATGCATTCATGTACATTTACTTTCAAATTGTATGTCGGAATTCCTTTCAAAATCAAAACGTATGTTTAAGTATAGAGGACCATGTGGCTGTATTGAACTACTAGTATGTTTTTTGTTATTTAGTGATTGTATAAAATAGAGAGGCTAAACTGGAAAAAAAAAATTAATAATTAATAATTATTTTATTCATTCACTCTCGTAGTCTGTGTATATTTTTTTTCTTTATATATCACGTGATTGCTCTATTAATTATGTACTTCAAATATTTCAAGATGTACATGTACTGTGTACAAGTCAAAAAATATTTCAGTTAAACTTTCACCAAAGTGTTTAATTTTGTTCATGGTGTGTCAAAGAAGACAATTATATTATATTATTACATTCGGTTTAGAAAATTATTTTTTTTTAAAGATTTTTTACGGCACTTACAAATTTCAAACTTTGAAATCAGTCAAACGGAAACATTAAAGCTTCAATGGTGAAAATTCATAACATAAGATATCGATGTCTGTCTAGTATAACCGGTAATTTCTTATTTTACACTTGATTACCAACACATTATTTTAGGGCTATATTTATAAAAATTGGCGGCATTTTCCTAGCTTAGGTAGCGGAATAATTTGCTGTCCATTGGGAAATTTGAGAAAGCTTAAAATTAAAAAATCATGACGGTAAGGTATTGATAAATTTACATTTAAGTCTGTGATTGTAGTCAATGTAAAGCCATGCGTTTTTCAACCTTTAAACTTTGTCGTTACACTCATAATTAATAATTTAAAATGAATATTACTTAGCGTTATGAAGGAACTCGCGCCTGGCCAGACTTCACGGCTGAAACCGTGTAGAAGTATTTCGATTGTCTGCAGTCTGAAGGAACTATCAAGACCAGGCCATAGTTAAGCTAAAGATCGTTTTTGCCACACTAACCAGCAACCGAACTTCTTCTTCTTCTTATTATTATGCTGATAATCATATAGAGTTGAGATGCGGATATTTGATTGTTATGAGTATACATGTATATGGAATATATCTAAGAAGTGATGTAAATTTGATATCTTCAAAAAATCACTTCGAGATATATTCCATATTCACTCGAAACAAACAATATCCTTTTTATATTTCTTTTTATTTTGAGCTAACTGCTATTACATATCCATATATATTATCCTTAACAATTAAAAAAAAGTAGTCCGCAGGTCTATCTCACTCACACTGTGGGAAATGGATTCATACTCACTGATAGAACACAGTTTTTCGTCAATTACAATAAAATAAGACTTTTCTTTATTGTGTTTTCATACAAAAGTGTGTTATATTACATATATGCGTTATATTTATTAATTCTTTGAAATATTCATAATACTGGCCCAAAAAATCGAAGACAGCAATATTACGACACTTGTTGTAAATTTAAGAAGTTGGGATTTGCGGCAATTTCAGCCTATTTCTCCCTCATTCGAAAGACTCGACAAAGAAGACAAGAAGAACTACCCGAGGAATCCGATTGGTATTTGAATTACCGGTAATTATAGTTGAGAAACTTATAATCTACAATGCATTTTTTTCTCTAATTATAAGAAGCAGCAAACCGGTGTGACACGATGTCAATCCGATCGACTGGTGCGAATGGTTTATGTAAGTCGACGGGTTAACAAGTACATGACAAAGAAGGTCATATTTTTTGTCGAAATAGTTCATCGTCACCACCTTCGCGGTGTGTTTGGCAGCAGGGAGTTGGCACATTCAATAATCAAAACTTGGAAAGTTATTGTTGTCTGGTGATCAGCTATTTCTGAGCTGTTCGAGCCTAGACTTTCAACTGATGAAAAAAGAAAAAGGACACACGTATCGCTTATAACAAGCTGAAGTAGCATTTATTTACATAAAACTTAGGAAAGGATGCTTTGTAATTAGACAGACAGACAGACAGCTAAATATTATATAGATTTAAAAAAAAAGAAATTAAGTAAAACTAGGCATATTTTCTGTTCCCAAGAATATTTGGATGTATATAAGCCATTGCTCATAAACAATGACATGATTATAGAGACAAGTAAACATCTCGATGGCCCTAGACTGTTCCTATATAATTCCCGCTCCTGGGTTTCCTCGTAATCAGTCAGCACGTTCCCATTTTATTCACATGTCTTGTGATGCATATAAATAACATGTATTTTTTGTGTGCAGTAATTGTATGTGACATGTTGATAGAAAATTGTATAATTTCTGTAATCTGTTTTCTTGATCCGGTGTTTCCTCCCATACTTTTCACTTAACATCAACTACAAAACGGTGATAAACACTTTTACCATTAAGAACTTTGTGTATATCAACAATACACATACAGATCGCAATTAGAGTTAAAACAATACAACATTTACAAAATTGTCTGTCCTACACACATCTTTAGAAATGACATATAGACGCATTTTCGAATGGCACTGAAAAACTATACCTGAAATAATGCTGGGAAACGACTATTACGTCTTTCGAACGCTTCGTTTATCCATTAGAGATCTCGTACAATGGTTTTATATTTTCTCTGTAATTTCGTTTAATTGTGTGGCATTGAGACCAAATTCTCAACTGACTGCTTTATAACTTAACGACATACAAAGTCTCGTGGGCGATACGAATGCAATTAAGGAATGAACGAAGAAGTAAACTGAAGAAAACAAAAACGTCCTCAGTGCCGGAAATGAATATTTCTATTTGATATTTGTCATTTGAATTAATGACTCTTTAGCGAGCTTTCTCAGCGCAGGTACACGCATCAAATTTAATCTTGACTAAAAGCAACAATTACTACATTGTTTCACCGAGAGTCCCGATGGGCCGCATAGGATATTCATTATTACAGATTCCCCTTTTAGATAGCAAAGCGTTGTGATTAATTTCTAGCGAAGTATTCTGCATCTGAAACAAATTTCTCATGTGATATTAAATACAAACCTTTCCATCGATTTTGTTTCTTTCGTCTTCGCAATAAAGGTGTTGTAATCAAGGACACATGTAAGTCACGTGATAAGGCGGGATATTTGACTTTTCGTCTGCAATCTAAAAAAAAAGTTTCCAGAAATAAATTGGAAGCGATAAAAGTCTTAATATTTTTTTAGTCTTAAATGGACCTCAAATCAAAACAATTGAAGGCTTCCTTAATCAGATTTTGTTCTGTAAAAGTAATACATATAACACAGGTACAATATTAATTCTGAGTATGTAAATTTGTTGCGTAAATATGGATGAAGGTCAAGGTCGCGGCGCGATACGTTTACCTTTTGATCAGGGGAAATATATTACACCGTCGTCACGCAAGCCATTGAAAGTGATTAATTTAAGTAGTTAGAACTTCTTTCATAATCAGTTTAAAACTTCTGAAAGTATTTTTAATCACGTATCTCATCTGACTAGTTTTGATTGCAAACAGAGCAGACCCTGATCAGATAGCACCTGGTCAGGGAACGTTAAACCAGGAATATATGTTCCCACGAAATGGCCTACAATACAGATTCAGTGAAAATAAATGACAACGTAAGCACGATTGTACAGTTGTTTTTTCGATATGCTAGAAAAAGCCATTTTTTTTAAATGACAATGTTAAAATGGAGAAACGAGTGTACATGTGTGTTTTTATGCTGGAAAAGAATCTGAAAGTTTTTGAATTATCGACTGTGTTTGCTGTACACTACACTTGCCAATTTAATTCTAGTTTGAAATGTTCCATTCCTTATATCCTGTTTAAATATCACATTCTCGCAGACAGCACCAAAATATTTGTATTTTTTTTCTTCTGACAACTGACCATAGGGTTGAAATATTTCCTGTGTCTTTCACAAATTAAACTTGCTTTTTAATGCAATGCACTTCTGTAACAAAGAGAATATTAAGCATGTTTAAAGTTGAAGATTCTCTACATTGCCCAGGTCTTGGCCATATGCTACAATTCTAGACACCAAGGGACAATGTGTACCATTACACATTATAAATTACAAATATGTTTGTTGTCATAATTCAGCAAAATCACCTTTTTTTCCCCCAGAAAGTCTGGCCTTGCTGATTAAAATATTAGAATGTCTTTGACGGGTTCGTTATGGTCATGGGTTTAGTACCCAAGCATTCCCAGGTTTCTAAGATAGAGTGCAAAGCAATGCTCACGTCATGTTATGATGTTATTTCAGTCATAAAGCGACGTCACGGGTAGGACCACCGACCTGTCGCGAGGAATTGATAGACCTTTTTTTTTTTTTTTTTTACATGAAAAACCGATAACAGGCCTACAAACAGTTATTTCGAATAACAAGTTTTCTGTGTATCTATTTGGATTTTAACATTCGCAATTATTAGATGTGTAATATCCCTAATAATATTTGTAGAACATATACACACAAAATACATAACATTTGCAGAAGGTATCTTTTACGGGATCATGGTTACAATTTATCTTTCATTTTTCTGATTAAAACGTATGTTGCCGTTTTTATTTTTAAGTTCTGTTGAAGTGCCGCGAGATGTGGACACGCCTCATTAACGGTGAGATCACTTTCGATGCATTCAGATGTGCGTTTTGATAACTGTATACTTTAAAGTTCCAAACTCAATTCGTGGATATAATCAATCATAAAGCAGCTGTTCTCAGCCTTGTTCATATAAATTAACTTCATTAAATTTTTAAGGATATGAGAGCAAAAGTTGAATAATTCTGATTAAATCAATTATATCTCTTTGCGTCGTAAACCAATAATTTTTAATAAAATCTTAATAAATAGGGTTCGTTGTTTATCATACCGTGTGCATCACGTGGTAATCTCTTTGCTGTCCTAGACAGCTGTCTTGTCTGCTAATGACTGTGCTGCATCTCATTCCTCATTAATGTAGCAACTATATTCTCACGAGCTGCCACACACTGTTGTCAAAGTAAGTAGTCATTCATGTGCAGCAATCCGCAAAGTTAGTTTAAGTTTTATGTCTTCCCTCTAGTATGATACAAATTAGAGTACATTGTGTGGTCACATTATCTCTCGTTATTCCAAATAAGAATTCTGTTAAATGATACATGTATTGTAAACTAGTATTGCTTAAAAATGGTTTGGAGGGGATATCATCTGAGCGACCGTCTTGCTTTGGTTTACATTTGTATATATGAAACCGTGCCTTACTTTAAAAAAACCCTGGTCCCCGGCATTTCGAAAACTGTATATGGTATTGCCAATTCTAATATTTATAGTGGCTATTGACCTTCACAATTAATATTGTTGTGTTGGAATTAACCAAATTGCGACAGTATTTCTGTCATAGAAACATCTAGATAAACACCGGTGTAAATTATCCCGAGACATCCAAATATTCAATCGTAACTACTCGGTCTTATCCGTCTGTGGTCGGATACAAGGCTATTTCGTAGTTCCAAATGCCAAATATTCGGTGACCTTTCTTCGGCAATTGTCGGTTTCCGAGGTAAAACATACAAACTTTTAAAGTATGGTAAAAAACGTATATGTATTACCTAGAAGGTTATGTATTTAACGGACCCTGCTAGTCTTAATGGCAATGTGCCTCGGGAGCGGGAGGTCGTGGGTTCGATCCCCAGCCGCGACATACCTAAGTCGTAAAAAATGGTACTGTTGTAGCTCCCTTTGCTTGGCGCTCAGCATATAAGGGTAGTTGCAGGACTGGTTGACCCGGTGTCAGGAGAATGTGACTGGGTGTGGTATCATGCCACATGTCTACGGCGTGATACTGCAGTGTGTACGCACTATATCTGTCTTAAGTAGACATCGTCTCCAAATGACTGAAATATTGTCGGTGGGACGTTAAACCAACCAACCAACCAACCAACCAACCAACCAACCAACCAACCAACCAACCAACCAACCAACCAACCAACCAACCAATGTGCTTGAGTTCGAATCTTAAGGTTGTGGGTTCGAATCTAGCTCAGATCGTATGCATTTTTTAATGAATTTATAAATGTACAACATGCAATTCATGCACGATTCTATCAACTTATTGTTGAATATTTTAGCTGGTTAACTCAATTCCTGACTGGCTGCATATAGGATTGAACATGCCGTGTAAGAAATCTTCTTAACAATTCAAATCAAACGAAAATTCAACAGATTATCCATCCATCCACTCACACTGCAAATATATAAAAACAAAAATTATAAGTATGAAAAATTATGAATTTAAAATAAAAACGTTTGTCTGCAGCAAGGATTCGAACCTGCCAATTGGTGACTACAAGACCGCTGAACTTACCACTGGGCCATCCGGTTCCTGATACGGATTTTAATGGCTGAGCTGTGTTGTACGTTCCTCTGTGTCTGTCTTTACATGATGTAATTTGTAAAGGATGATATTTCTCTTGCCTTTTCCTGAAATTGTCTTTGATAATGATTATGGCAGATGTCATAATATTTTCCGATATTTAAAATTGTGTTTCACGTTTTAAGGTGTATCAGTATTTTAATGTACTTACACAAAATCAGGTATACACGGACATGCCGTTTTCGTATTTAAACGTTTACTGCTAAAAAATTTAAAAACATTTCAATGTGGGAACACAGGTTAAAAAACAGATTACACCAATTTATTATTTAAACATTTTGTATTACTGTAAATATAATTATTTCATTTTTGTAAATGAAGATCTTCGATTTAGTCCTGCTGTAATCATACTGAAATCACCTTCACCAGCGAGTGAGAAAACGTCAGTTTTACATGCTGGATAAACAAGAAGCAAGTATATCAGTAAAGAAGCAAAATGGATATTATATCATTTCCCCTTTAACTGAAGCAAGTATATCAGTAAAGAAGCAAAATGGATATTATATCATTTCCCCTTTAACTGAAGCAAGTATATCAGTAAAGAAGCAAAATGGATATTATATCATTTCCCCTTTGACTGAAGCAAGTATATCAGTAAAGAAGCAAAACGGATATTATATCATTTCCCCTTTGACTGAGAATCACACCAACAACAATCGTCCTTCGGTCCCATTCTTTGACGCTTGCGCCAAAATATCTTGTTTGAGCATTGTAAACCATACTACCATTAAAACAAAATAATTTACGGAAACTAACGAAGAACATCACGGAGATTTTTCAGCCACTCGGGTAGAACCACCGCTCAACCACAAGCTTCCTGGATGGCTTCCTCACACGAAAAAAACCAAGTGTTCTTGTCTGGATTCGGACCCATGAACTATTTGTTGACTAAAATACAATGACCAAGTATGACATAATAATAGTTAATCAGCTTTTGTCAAAATGACAGAAATTTGCATGTAAACTTTGCTCTCTTATGACAAGTGACTAGTAAATAAAGCTTATATGTAACTTGCTGAAATGTGAACATTTAAATAAGTAATTGCGATCATTCCAAATTTTACCAAAATAGCAGATATTGTACGAATTCGTTCAGTTGAATCAACAGACCAGGGGCTGTATTCATAAAGATCCTTAGCTTTTAAGGAAAATAAATCCATAACTGGATTAAATCTTCTAATGTGTTTTATAAATAAGACTTAAGGAAATCCTTAATAACTAAGGGAAATATATGAGATTTTAAGGAAAATCTTAAAAACTGAGGTAATTTTTTGCTAAGGAGCTTTATGAATACGGTCCCAGATAAGTTTTTTTTTTCTTGATGGCATAAACGCATTCATTTGAATTTATTATCTTTTATCAAACTTATTACCAAATACATATACCAATTACCAATCTTCTTTTATCATGTACAGAATATAACTTCTTAAACGTATTTATTTCTACATTGATTGGTAAGTTCCTACAACTTGTACTATCTCACTCGACGGTTTCTGGGTTGGACAAGTACATTGCGCCTGGAAAGTCCACCGAAACTCCTTGCCCCTAATGGAGTTGAAACCCACAACTTTAGGGTCAGTAGTTACAATCTTTCAAAATCAGTTTAGTATTAGTTTGAAAAAAAAAATAGTTCTGTATAAATCAAAGAGAGAATAGCTATACCAGGAAATTGTTGAGACAGTGAAAATCCGGCCGTTTCGGGCATAAATCGCAGACTTAAATTCTTTCAGTGAAAAGTGTTCTACCTGAGGACAATAGAGGATTATTCACATATCAAATAGCATGGTCTTGTCTGCCATTAAGGTGCATGTAACTGGTGCATTCGTTCGCCAAAGTATTCGTATTCTTCTTACATAAAAAATCACCTTGAGATATACGAAAACATCAATATTGAAAGTCTTTGTTATCAAACTTGTCCTAAATTAGCATTTCTATTTTGGTCTTTTTTAGAAATATCTATATTACGTACCATGTATTAGGTTCTGACGCCGTATCACCAAATAATATGATCTTTTGGCTATTTTATTACAGGTAACATAATCAGTCTCCAAGGCAAGCTGGTTAAATGAACTTTCAGACAAAACATGGACCTTTTCAATTTACACGTCTTCATTACTATTAAATAGACAATTTAAATGTCGCAGTGGCGGTTGGTTTATTCTAGTGGAACAATTTAAGTCATTCTAGTGGATAATTACATTTTTTGGAAAGGTTTACCAGATCTGAATGATTTCAAGACCTTCAATGTTAATAAAAACTATTGAATCCCGGAGGCAAAAACTTTTTCCCGGTAGGGACTTCGGATTTTTCATGTGAGGAAGCCTTCCAGCTGGCTTGCGGTAGGTTGATGGTTCTACCCGGGTACCTCTGTGTACTCGGGGTCTTCTCCCACCTGTAATTAACTGGACGTCGCTATATGATTGAAATACTATCGCAGCGACGGTAAACCCCAATACAACAACAACAAGAAGAAACTTTTACTACCTTCACATGAAGAAAATATTTGTTTATCCAACAAAGCGCCAGGAAGAGGGGAGTGGGGGGGGGGGGGGGGGGGGTTATTATAAGTTATAAAAAATGCTTTCTAAACGACATTTATGTCGAGAAATATGTGTGCAAATTTAATTTCCATAAGAATTTGATGAAACTTCGTAAAATTGTTATTTAAGATTCTAAATACGAAAAAATAGGGGTCACTATGATGCTTATTTGTTGCCATTGCAACCATATCAGAAAAGTAAAAAGTCGGTTAATAAGTGAATAAACATAAAATCAGTTTTATGTATTAATATACATTGCACTGTGACTGCTTATGTTAAAAAAGACTAATCAATCTAAAAAATATTGGGATTTTTCTAGTTAGAATAAAAATATAATATTTTTTTGCTTTTATAAAAATATGCCCTGGAATTTATTTCATTTTTTGTATAAATATAATTAAACACAGTATGTGTCTAGAAAAAGCAATAAGTTGCCAAATTAATTATTTCACACGTGCGACCTTTTCAGTTAAATTTAGGCTAATAATGCAAAAATAAGAAATGCAATATGTCGGCTTTTAAGCCATCAAAAATGTATTTAAATTATTTATCTATTTTTTATCAGTTTTAAAGTGTTTTAAATATAACTGTAGCAGATAATGCATAAACAATTTTATATACATACTCCAATTCAAAACTATTTCACAATTTTCGAGGACATGTCTTTAACATAAAGAGACGTAAAAAAGATAATAATAAAATTCAGCACGACAACACAGAAAAAAAAGCTATTTGCGGACTAACAGTCCAATGTTCATATATCAGGATTTTTCGCTAAAACAATCACTCAAGTTAACCATCGCAACACTCTAGCCAACTCCAGTAATGAAATTACGTTTGAAATTTCATCAAAATGCATCAAGATTTTGATAGTCAATATTGTCCGTGTGTCTCACTGGACCTGTAATTTAGACCGGAGACGTGGCAAATAAATACTATTTTCCGGGACCTGGAAGTGAGTGCAGGAAAATGAGCCATCCTAGGGGCGCGATACCTGATTGCTATAATTTGTTAATAAACAGGAATTAAATTTGATAACATTTTCCTCTTTCGTGTTTATGAGTGAATTAACTATATTTAATTAGACTATTGTTAATTACAAATATTCGTCTTTTTTTTCTTTTCATGACTTAAAATAACATTGTTCGAATCCTAAATAGCATGACTATTTAATGTACAATTACCACCTGTTTGAGATACAAATTCTGTTTAAATGAAAAGTATTTTTCTAATTATCATAGATTTTTCAAAAACATAGAAAAAAAACGAGAAAAGTACAAGATCAATAGTAAAACTACAAGATAAAAACAACAACAACAAGAGAAAGAACAAAAAATAGCAACAAAACAAACAACCCCCCAAAAAACAACAACAACAAAACAACAACAACAACAACCCAATTTATTTTGTGTAAATAGATAAAATTCACTATCAAAATCACCTTTCTTTTAAGATCACATTTCTCTGGGACCGATAATGGTCTTAATGATGGAGTAATTAATTACTGCAAATACTGGTATATACCAGTTAAGTTTAAAGGGAAAAGCGGAGTACGTCAGGGCAACCTTTTCCCATCCATCCACCCATTCATCAACCTATCTATCCATACTTGATGCAGACAGACAGACAGACAGACAGACAGACAGACAGACAGACAGACAGACACAATGTTACTAATGAGCCATTATTGTCTTACACTCTAACCTCAACATGGGATTTAATATTAATGTACAATTTATATGTTTTCAAATGATAACAAATGAAATATCCAATAACAATAATTAAATAAATATTTAACAGTTTCTACATTATTTCCCGTCGCAAGCAGAATTGCTTCAAGTGCTCTTTAGCGGTGTCAAATCAAATTTAGCCCATCCTCTGGCACATGATACTTTTTATACGTCCCTGTCTCTTGCATAAATAATTCATCTCAGCTCATAGTCGTTCAAAATATATCATTTTCCTTTCAACAGCATTGACTGAGTCAATCTGAAGCCTTCTCCCAGAACGGTACTTTACCGTTTTCAATTTATCAATCAAATTGTTTATAGTTCCAAAGAACACAAGAGAAGATATTGCGCTGAAATTATTAGCGGAATGTCTTGGGGGAGAGAGAAGCTATCACTTATTCATCAGTTTTCGCGTTTCGATCCTCCACTCATTTTCCTTCAATACACAGGTGTTCAATTTCAATTACTCAGTATCACTTTCCGATTTATAAATGTGGTCTCCAGATCTTGTTTGTATCTTCTCTCCATTTACCTTAGAAACGACAGAAATCAAATGTAACAAAAATCCAGGCTGAAGTTTAATGAAATATTTACACCTGATTTATATCTTGTTGACTGATGGTTATACCGTTTATGACACCGAAGTTGCTAGTCAATGTTTTGTTTAAGGGAAAGACTGACATGGTATAAAGATACAGGTGTATATTATTAATTTTAATAACAGTGTTCGTGTGTTATCATAAAGTCGTTATCTGAAATGTAAAGCATAGTAATATAGTATCATTAGTGATGATGATGATGATGATGATGATGATGATGATGATGATAAAGAATATAATCAAAGCGCTGATAGCGTTGAGAGAACATAGGTTTTAATGGGATGATGTCGCATTTCTTTTGCTTATCAAAGTAAATCTAATAACGATTATCAAATTTTCAACGATGCCAATAAACCCAATGTTATAAACCCGCTTTAACCTTACGTGAACACGGTCGTCAAGGGAATAGATGAACACATCATTTGTCTCAATGGATTGCTAACAATAAGCACACCGCCATTCTTACTCTCCCCTTTTCTCTTGCCTACAGTTTGTAAGATTATATGAATATGTGGAAGCAAATCTAAAACAACAAACTTTCATTATGATAAAACCAATCGCACTACATGGGAGTGACCTCTGATGTAACATGTCACCCTCCAGCTTGCCCACGATATTACATTGTAAAAAAACACAAGGACTCCCTACCTCTACTAGATCTGATATGTGAAAGCTATGGTCGGTCTCCACAAATTAAATAGTGATATTGCCATAAAGAAACTGCTGTTTTTGCATAAGATATTGTCATTAGACACCAATAGTGTATGTCGTAATATTTTCCTGCGAAGGTATTAGCAATTCCTATCATCTGTTAGCACTGTTACATATGGTGCCATTCCTGAAATGTGCTCATTGTTGTACAGATACGGTTTGCAAACATTTATATCTGATGTAACGTATCAACCTGATTGTCTACCCACAAAATGTGTTTGGAAAAAAAACTTGTTAAAAGATTTGTGTATTCTGCTGACGAACATAACTGGAACAAAAGAATAGCACATGATGGTGATTGTGTGCACTTCAGAGTCCTTTTTCCCAATGTGAAACCCTGTATTATATACAATGTATGCAGATTCCGAAATACTCGGAAGATTATGAACACTATATTACGTGCTTGGTGTGAGCGGTATCAGCTACATGACTCTGAAATCGCCTGTGCACTGTCTTCTTACACGTACAGACATAAACTCGGTCACCTGCTTAATGAATGTGTCGCAACATGTCAGCTAAGATCGATGTTCTTTTGTGATTGCCTTGTTTACGGTGCCGAATTTGCTTTTCAGCTGAATACTTTGGACAGTATTAGTTTGACTCTCCGTCTACTAGGAGCACCAACGCAGCCAAAGCTGGGTGACATTTGTAATTTGTCTTTTCTACAAAGATCGTTTAGGTATATATTTGAATGTTGCTGTGTTGCCCAACTTGTATAAATGTATACGCCTCTGAAAGAAAAGGTATAATGTATGTGTATGTATCAATACGGACTTAACGTTTAACCCTTTCCCTCATAGAGGACACCATGAAAAGACCTATGCGAACAGCATAAAACCAGATCAGCCTGCGAGTAACTCGCAGGCTGATCAGGTTTTATGCTGTTCGCTGCTCCTCAGTGGTCTGGAAATGAGGATTTTGTAATTAAATTTGGTAAGGTTTAACTGTGGTTTTCTGCAGATCAGGCTTTATGTGGTACCTACTGAGTGCGTCAAAATGAGTCTATATGAGGGAAAGGGTTAATCTGAGGTTTACATATGTATTTCTACATTTGCTACATTGACAAGCAGTGAATTACATATTTTCTCATCACTCATATTAATGATCTCATGTTGCTGCTCATCTATTGCCATATGGTAATAAAATCATGTTAAATGTATATATGTAAATTTTTTTTCTCATATTTTTATGCGTGTTTATATTGCCTAATTTTAAATATATTGTCCTTATGGAGAAAGATTGGTTGATTGATTGATTGATTGAATGTAACGAAAATATACGTATCTTGTATTGCAAAAAAAAAAAGGATCATAAAAAGATTGCAAAATATATTATTCCTCTGGGACTAGAACCCACACCCCTTTCAAACACCTTGCATAGCGAACAGCCTTACTACTTTACCCACTCCACCAACTGTCCATTGCTTTCGAAATTTTATCTATATATCGCTGGAAAGTCCAGCCAGTTATGGTTCAAATTATCTCCGAATGAGGTGCGATTTTTTTCTCTTGAGTGCTTTCTGACTATGACAATTTGAGTTTATTTTCGCTTCGACAGTATTTCAGTCATATAGCGACGTCCAGCTAATGACAGGTGGAGGAAGACCCCGAATGCACGAAGGCATCCGGGTATAACCACCGACCTACCAGCTGGAAGACTTCCTCACATGAAAATCCGAATAATCCTGCCGGGATTCGAACCCACGCGGTGAGGCGCTGAGGGGTTGTTTAGCGTGCTTACTTTTTTTCATTACAGTTTATAAAACACGTTATCTCTAGAATCGATTATCAACACATTTTAATTCAGTTTCGACTTCCATAACGCAATCGTACTGAAATAAACATGAAAATTATCACCATTTAGTGATAAAACAGAAAACAAAATCGAGCTTTTTCTCCCGCGTAGAAAAAAAAAGAGAAAAAAAGAAGGAAATCGATGTCTAAATATAGCCTCATAGAATGAATCATAGAACAGCGTTGCAAGCAACCCTTTTCAATAAAATCACCATTTATACTATTATATATATAGTAATGTATGTAATATAATCATTTATATCCGCTTTAGAGGCTACGTAGAATTCCTAAAAGTACATAACATACAGAACGGGGGAAATTAACTACTAGAGGAGCACTCCTATGTATTTTGTGACTCAATGACCTTAACTATACGCAAGTGTTACGTTTTTGTCGTAGTATATGCATTTACCACTAAATGTTTTTCCCGCAATGTAATATCAAGAAGTCGAGCGCGAGAGTCTACAATTTTTCAGAATCCGTCCACTTTTGAATAGCCGGTATTTCATAGCACTTTTTTTTTCCTAGAAGAAAACAGTGATGCACAGTGATGCAGCTTAAATTGACACAGAAAATATTTATCTCTTAACCTCGTGCACATTCCTGTCCATATTCATAACTTGGGCTTATAAACTTGTATTTGAAACGATGGATTTTTTTATTGCTGTGCAGACTGTGTAGAACCCGAGGTACAATAATGTTTGAGCAAACAGAGGAGACCCAGATCAGACAGTTCCGTCTGGTCTGAGTCTACTTAAAAGGGTCTTGCACGAAATGTGGGTAATAAATAAAGGGGTACTACTACTGATTGATCTAGATTTATACCTTCCTCGGAAAAAATACCAATTCCTCAGTTATTTATGAAAGTGTCTTAAATACTTCGCACCTACCGCAATCTTAAACATGTACTTCATTTGGGCCACGGGGCCGCCGTGGCCGAGCGGTTACAGTCGTGGACTACAAATCACTCAGCCCCTCACCGCTGTGGGTTCGAATCCCGGTAGGGACTTCGGATTTTTCATGTGAGGAAGCCCTCCAGCTGGCTTGCGGTAGGTCGGTGGTTCTACCCGGGTACCTCTGTGTACTCGGGGTCTTCCTCCACCTGTAATTAGCTGGACGTCGCTATATGATTGAAATACTATCGCAGCGACGATAAACCCCAATACAACAACAACAACATTTGGGCCACTGTGCTAATCACCTGACCAGTAATGTTACGATGAATGGGATTGGTTTGATTTAGTCTTAGAGGTAGAGGCAGCCAATCATAACACCTCTTTTCTGTGGTGTGATTCGTACAGTGGCTACAGTAAGCCAACAGATGAACTTTGAGTTGAGTTGAGTTGAGATGAACGGAGCGATATCTACTGAATTCCTTGCGCCCAAGGAAAGATTCTGCTTGCCGATGTCAGTAATGATTTTGTTTATAGAATTATTGCATGGGTTTACCCGTCAAGAGTGAGTATATTATCCGTCGGTGACAATGTTTGAACCCGCAAGCTGTTGATCCACAGTCATGTATGTTACCAATTGACCACAGCGCCCTCAAACTGTCCACAGGGCCGACCGATATATATGGCATGGCTTTTTACAACCAGTGCAGACTAAAAATGTCTTCAAAATCACCTATTTGCACTCGATGTCCTCCTCAATCTATGAATAACTGGAGGTCACGGTCATCTCCAAAACAACAACAACAACAACAACAACAACAACAACAACAACAACAACAACAACAACAACAACAACAACAACAACAACAACAACCTTATCTGTTTTATTATTATTTTTGGTGAATCAACACCGTTGAGAAAGAAGTATGGTTTTAAAATGACTTTCAAACACATTTCATTTATGTATCTTCACATGTTTGATATTCAGATATAAAACACGTTTCAATACTGTTGTACATTTGATAATCTTAAACACCAGATTTTATCAGTGGTATACTTTTTTTATCTGGGGATACTACATATCGTCCATTGAAAGCCAGAAGGGGCTATCAGCATAATTAAAAAGAAGGCTGATAGCCCTTTCTGGCTTTCAATGGACGATATATACTTCAGTATTTAGGACATTTTGTGTACCTGAGACGGAGGGAAATAGTTTCGCTTTACAGAGATATCCCGCTGTAAATTTTAAACTTATTACGTCGACAGAGAAATCAGCTTTTATACATTATAATGACCCCTCTCCACGGTTATTGGGTTGGACCAGTACTTGGACTTGGGAAGTCCATGAAGTCTTTGTCCCCAACGGAGTTCGAACCCAGAACCTTCAGGTTGGCAGCCTGGTGTGTTACCACTGGCCTTTTTCGTCACGCTGTAGAAAAGTGGCATGATACCACAGCCAGCCATACCTATCTTGATATTCGGAAAACCAGTCCTGCGTGAAACTACTTTGTATTTTGAATACCACGCAAGGGAAGTATACCAACATCACGTTTAACGACTTTGATGTTCCGGTCCCTGAGACCGGTACACATTTACAGTTTTACACTGGTATAATGTACACATTTCTAATATTGCACATGACATGATGCTAGCGCTATTGTTTGTGTTCTACACATAAATTGTACTTAAGTGCGACATTTATACTTACACTCAAGTATGGTCATTAGAATCAGTATTAAAAAAGTGTTTCTTTTTCAAGGACAGGGCCCGGACTATTTCATCTCGGAATAAACTGTCCCAGGGGACACATGGTCAAATTAGTTAACTACTTTTACGTGTAGAACATAATCACTTAGCGACAGACAAGAAAAAATAAACACCATGTTATTACCACAAGGGGTAAGGGTGAGAATTACAATAATACTTGCTCCAAATTTCCCAGGCTTCGATTCCTCACCTTTTGTCTCGATCACCGGTTTCAATTACTTTCCCAGCGAGGTTCATTATTTACATATTATCACTTATGTACACAAACCTCGCATAGCGAACATGCATGTCACGCTGGTGTTTGACTCGCGTGGAAGATATATGGGTTTCGGCGCACTCTTTTACCTGATATGGTAATCAACCGAATGTCATTATAGAACAGAACAGAACATATCTTTATATCTACTGGTACGTCAGTTGAATAAATAAGTAAGGGTTCGTTCCTCCGAAAGCATCGATAGTCATTTAAATCCACGAGGAAAAAATGACGTCTGAGGTGACTGATAATAGATAAATAAGCTTATGTATGTATCAGGTTCAATAATGTTGATTTGCTACATTGATAAGAAAAGTATTTTTTTTTTTTTGTCATTATAAATTTTATTATTAATACGAAATGTTTATGAAATAAATAAATAAATAAATAAATAAATAAATAAATAAATAAATAAATTGCATTACAAGTAGGTTTAAATTATACATTACGATACTGAGTATTTTGAGTATTTGTTTGTTTACTTGTGTTTAACGTCCTACCGACAGTATTAAAGTCATTTGGAGACTTTTGTCTACAGATAAGATAAGATAAGATATTGTTTATTATTGTGACATGTGCATACATTCATTAAGTTATACATATATACAATTGACAAAATTATTTGGCACCCGGCCCATTGGGCCTATATGTCACCAGGATAATCAAGAAGGTAATTATATACAAAATTCGTAAATACTCTATTATATACATAGGTTAAATATGACGTACAAAATCCTGACAGAATATTAGTAAAATATCCAATTTCAGTATGGAGTGTAGTTATGATAGATATGTTGGAAAACAGGAATCATACATCAACAATACATGAGGTATTAAGTCTGACATAATAGTTTACAAAAACAAGATATTTCTTCTTTTTAAGAAAGCACAGACAAGAAACTTTGCAAGTTGTCTTGGATGCGCTGATATGATATATGCAAGTCGTTGGTTTATATGATTGTAAGACAAACATGAGACAAACACAGTGCTACCACACTGCAGTATTACACTGTAGACATGTGGCATGATACCACACCCAGACACATTCCTGGCACCGAGTCAAAAGTCCTGGAACTACCCTAAATCTTTCTGAACGCCGAACACAAAATAGATACCAGTTCAAACGACTTCGACAGTCGCGGCTGGGGGTCGAATTAACGACCTGTCGGTCACGAGACGAACACCCGAATCACTCTGACACTGGGACCTGTACAGTGCAAAGTAACAGAACTATAAACCAGAATCTAACAGTTTAAACAACTGAAATTACAAATTTAGAATTGCATATTTTTTTCTTATCATTTTAAATGTAATTGAAATACTCGCTTTTTGATACTCTGCCATCATCAGCCATAGGGCTAGACATTATGTTGGAAGTAGGAAAAAAGGTGAACTTTGGACATGGGACGTGAAAATGGAATACATCAGATTATGCTTATTCAATTGCATACGAACAATTATGATAAGAGAGAGAGAGAGAGAAACTTTGCCGTATTATTGCGTATCAATGCCAGTTTAGTATATCTGTTCATTTGTTTGTTGGTTAAAGTGAAGCAATATTACCACATCACAATCTTCGTAAATAAGTCATGGGGTATACAGTCATCATAAATTATCTCCCTTTATCTATAAATCGGAAAAGAAACAAAATTAAATAAATAATAAGATAAAGGGTATGCTGAAAATAATAATAATGGCGATAAAAACATTAAATAGAGGCCAGGTATGTTTATGGTTAATCATAAAATCCATTATTTATATATAATTTATATTTCATTATTTATTGTTTTAACCAAAGGTTGTCATTCGTGATTAATACAATTATGAATGGTTAATAAATGATAATAAATAAAGGAAATATTAAATATGTTGAGGTTTTAATCAAAAATGCATAATTCGCGCATTTGCATATTATCTTTTTTAATATCATCAAATGGTCCTTAGAATGCGTGTCCAGAAAAATATCTTATTCGCCCATGTTTGCAAAACAACAATTAAATAACTGTCAACATTCATTAAAGTAAATCAACACTATGTAATAATCAAACTTCCCTTTTTCCTTTTTTATAGAGCATATGGTCTCATCTTTCATTTTAACTTATTGGATATGCAACTTTCATTTTCATGTTTACTCTGTAAAATTCGTACTAAGATAAGATAAAATTTTATCATCGTGTATACATGTATTAAATATAAACACTCTGTCCATCGGGTTTATATTTCACCTTAATTTACAATATATGTAACTCAATTAGTCACGTATTAAGACATGATCAACGTTAATTTTCCCCAAAGTCCGCTCACATACTTCGCAGATCAATCCTTTACCTCATGAATATTCATATACAAGTGTATGATTTGATGAATATCAATTTACATAATTTTAATTGGTATTTGAAACAATAGATGTCTTTGCTGTACAGGTTGTGTAGAATCTGAGCTACAATATTGTATGAGCAAACAGAGGAGACCCAGATCAGACAGATCCTAGAAAGAGTCTACATGACGCAGAAGAACAAAAAGAAACAGTCTTATTGAACAGTTTTTGAACAGTTTTATTTCAACAGACACAATAAGACCCATACAATATATGTATACGTGATTATAATGGGCACGGCTATTAATTTTGTATTGAAATGGATTATTCTACAATAATAAAACAAAACAAAACAATAAAAGAAAGTAATGAAAAATGTTTGTTTGTATTACTTGTGCTTTTGTCTGTATAATAGACGACATTTGGTATATACTCGTATCACTTTATATGAACAGGACATATTAATTCTTGTTCCTGTGAAGATCGTTAAATAGTTTAATACTTAATAACCCACAGCGGACACAAAGTCAAGCTCTTAGCAGTAATAGTTGTTGTAATGTTTATGCAAATCTCTCATGAATGAAGAACCTCTTGTATTGGTTTGTTACATAATGTGTATCTGGTATATAAAAACATGGTACATATATGCAGAGAGAGAGAGAGAGAGAGAGATTTCTCTTTGGACTTTAGTTTTGATACATGACATATGGTCTGTGAAATAGAAATAGTAATATTTTGGTCCTTTGATATAAAAGCTGTTATATCTACACATACACATCTACATTGAGAAACAATGAATCACAAAGAAATGTATGCCAGTGGGTCAAGTACATCAAAACAAGTTTGATTTGAATCAGTTTATCATAAATGCCTCACTTCATACATTATATACGCTGGGCGTTTGAGGTATATCATTCAACAAAGACAGAAAATGTAAGGCACCAACGTAATTATATCATACCGCTAAGTTCAATTAATTTTATAGAGGCTTTTTGATTGCGCTACCACGTTTAGTCATGATCAATCTGTGTGACAAATTGTGCTGTAAGAGACATCATACGGAGTGGACTTTATAACGTTGTTCTGTAATCATTTCCATTCTTGCGACATTCCGCCTTGCTTAATAACCTGTGTTAAAACTTCCACGCGGCTCTTAACAAAAGGAGGGTGACTAAATCATATACAAAGCTATGTAATTCATTATTATTATCTTCGATGCAAGAGGTGTCAAAAACACACCGCGATTTTATGTAGCCTGGCCTAGTCCACTGAAACACCTGTAGTCCCCTGTCAGAAAATTGCATAACTTAGGTATAAACCGCTGAGCTCTCGTGCCTTTTAGCTACGTTAAAATAGCCGGTCCCGGTCTAAACTTACAATACGTTACTATAAAAACAAATGTCGCCGTGAAACAGCTGTATCCAAATCTGGCCGCTCTTTATCCGTCAATCTTGTATCTGTTATTCGGTTTAATATCGTATCATCCAATATTTAATGCTCCTCCACGGATGTTCACTTTATCGATCGGCGATAACAGCCGAAGAGGCGAGCTCCAATGTGAAGTGGGCGGAGATTTACTTACGTAAAGAGCCGAAGGCCACGCGACAAACGATAGGAGGCGTGGCTTACTGGCACGCGACTACTATCTTCTTTGTCACGCCTTTTTAGACACCGACTTTTAATCTCCTATATTTAATCTTCTTGAAATCAAAGTACAAATGAATGTGTGTGCATGAAACAGCAACCAGTGGACATTATTAAGTTGGAGACGGTCCTAGTAAGATAGTGCGGACATGACGGTGTGATTGAACATTGCTCTCACTGTGACATTAACATTTGTGTTGGTGATAAGTCTAAAAGTTCAAGACTGTTTTTCCTTTAACAAGGTTTTGAACAAAAACTATATTACCGGTTTTCATCCGTTCGAGGCGAATTAGCTGCGGATTTGATGCCGAGGAAGGACTGTCGTGAGTGATTGATTTTTTAGATTCTTATCTTTTAAGTTGATCATCTGATTTAATTGTGTGCTGACTTCTTCGTCCCAGCTTTACTGTCTTCAAACTGATTTGACGCATCAATGATTTTATGTGTGGCAATGACTAATTATTTTATAGGACTTTAAACCGTGTTGAAATCGGTGTTTTCCCTCATGAATGTCTCTTTGTATTTCTTTTCTTTATTTTCTTATCAAAACATTTCCATATTATGATGAATTCCTTTTATGAGCGTTTAAGTGAAATTGACGTTAACATAAATATATCATTACAACAGAAATGTGATAATGATTAATTCAGTGGTATTGACGTTTAATTGTTTGGAAAAAATATGTTTAATAATAGTCTGACCTAATGTGTTTCTTATGTAAAGTACAGGAAAAACAGGATGATTGTGTCAAAAGTTAATACTTATTTATTTATTGTCTTATTTCTATTAACTTATTTTATCAACAATTTGGTGAGATATAGGGGAATCTTTACAAGTCATAAGTTTATTATATTAGACCAGAAACTAGTTTTCTTTGTTAACAAAACCTTGCTATTGGTGTTTATTTGATTTTTTAGATAAATGATTGCCATATTGCAAATTGACAAAGTTCTTTGATTGTCCTCATTTTCTTTAAAAGCTTTCATTTTTAAAAGCGGGAATCTCTTCTTCATGCAATCTTTGTTTCAGAATTTTTATGCACTATCACAAAAATGCGTTTATTTTCATCTCCAGAGAGTTTCCTTTAATTTTATTTTTCATTTTTGTATATACTTATTCAATATACTTATTTTATTGTTTATTTATTTTGTTTAAGTGAGAATGTGTAATATTCGATAAACGTTTATCGCAAAAGCTCTTTTTAGAAAATACCGGTGAAAATTTTTGAAAATGATCCTGTAATTGTGGCAATAATTTAAGTCAAATGAAATTACAGCATTTGATAAGATTCGTATGAAATTACACCGTTTATTGGCTACACAATGTCGAATGGGTCTTAATTAAATACATAAATTAAAGCATTTTTAAATTGGAGTATTTTAATAAACAAGATTAAAGTCTTAATTAAAAACATCTCCGAATTCAAAGCAATTAAAAAAGCTTTAATGACTTGTCGAATCGATGTTTATCCATTTCTTTGGTAACTATATGCTTGAATTTGTGATTAGTAAGATTTCTATTTTTATATTTATTTGAGACCGGCTTTTTTTGCCGCTACATAACGTTAGATCACATCATTTTTTATTTATAAAAATGTCTTTTTACTGTGCATCACTGCACAGGAAATTTTATGTTAAAAGCCCTACACACATTAAATGTCTGTAGATGTTAGTACTGCGTGATAAGTATGGGCGCATGTTTTATTCCTTTAAAACTAACTCTCTTTTCAGATAAACTGTCTGATTTTTACTTGAGTATATAGAATACTGAGCTCAACAGACGAATATCTGAAACACCATATCCAGACGGAAGACACAGAAGCTTTAAAATATAAATTATACTACCTTTTAAACCGGCTGGCTTTTATATACTTATCTATAATGATAACGCAGTAGCAAAGCTCGATTGATTTTCACTTTGAATAGTTTAGAATTAACATTTAGTGAGAAGGGGCTTGATGTTTGTCCGGCTGTGATGCTGGAGTCAGGGCTGGTTTGTACGTTGATCGCGGCGGTTATTTTGTACGCGGTTCTTGAGGCGACTACACCTTGGAACCGTGTACGTGGAAATCTTAAAAAAAAAGAAAAGAAAAAAAGATAAAAAACCTTGCCGTCATATAAGTACACTGAGTGCTGTTTAAATAACGTGTGATCTTGATTAGTACGCATTTTAGCTGACTGAGATTTTTTCTCTCTTGTACTTTGAAAGATCGCAGAAAGAAATGGGTTGAATATAAATTTTACACATTCCCATGAATATTTATCTTTGACTTCGAAATGACTAATTTCGTCGGAGGACAATACCTTTATGTTAAGATTTGATTTGATTTTTTTTTATTCTGGAGTAGAAATTAATCTCCGAAAATTAAGTCATGCCCACTCAGCATTTGAGATTGTCATTTATCAAATCATATTTTAATTTTAAAATGAAGATACAGGTACAAATAAATGTAGTTAAAGGGTATACATATGTTTACAACGTAGATCTAAATGGCACCCACTACTACAGCATGCGGCCTTATCTTATTCACCAAAGAATACAGTATTTCCCAAGACAACAAGAAATCTGTTGATAAGGTTTATTTTGCTCTAAATGATTTCCAACACATAATGTACAATGATTTTGTCAAAGTGGAAACATATTTTACTAAATCTAAAAACAATGTAACCATTATGTATGTAATTTAAATAATGATAATGCTTGATTAAGCATACACGTGTAATGAGGAAATGAAAGCGAGATCAATTAAACTATTAACAGCAATTTTCATGGAAAGTCTACCGCCAATTATAAAAGAATTAAAAGCTAGATAAAGTATCTTAAATATATTTCATAAAAATATAATTTTCTATTGAAAAGGAAAACGGAAAATAATCTAGGATGGAGCATACTGTTATAGACATCGATTTGTGAATGAAACTGAAGCATAACACGGCGATTAAAATTCATTTTGATTCAGAAAAAAAAATCCAAATGTGATCATAATTTTGATGAGGCGAACTATAGATTCTGGCAATTACTTTGTATGGTTATTTTTGTTCATCATTTTTATTGTTACTTTTATTATTATTTGTCCTTATACATGTAAATATTATCATCTCAGTATTATTTTACTTATGGTGCTGAATGCAAATACCATCACACAGTTGCTAATACCATCACACAGTTGCTAATACCATTACCGACAGCAACACAACATTGATAAGAAATAACAAACCACGATAATAATAATGGTGATGTTTATGATGATGGTTTATCTATTCAAACAACAATGACAATATTGATTTATAATGTATAATATATAATTTAATAATAATAATAATAATAATAATTAAAACAATGATACCACAGCAACATCCTCCGTTTATTTTTATTTATAAAGAAATTAATGTATGCATATTTCTAACCCCAAATCTTTTGTTCTCTCTCAAGTTTCTATATTTTACATTCTAAACGACCCTGTTTTTTTTTTCTTCAAAGTGGTCACGTGACATTTAGGTCCCTTTTATCGATACATCTTTTTCATCGAGCCCCGGAGCAAGACATCGCAAGTCTCGCCCGTGGGTATATCTGATATAGGCACTTTATGAGGGAAAAGAGGCGTCTGTTTAAATACAGTTCACGCCACATTGGTGATTTTATGAATCAAATGTCACGTTGATACAATGCATTGTCTTTTGCATATAGCTTTAAAAGCCTGTTGGATATTCACATTTTTTACATGGGCTACAACAGTTAATAGTGGCGTCAAAAGTCATATTGTTAATACAGAGAAGTATTTATGATGCGACCAATATTTAGATGCCCGTAAAATATATAAAGTGGAAATTGCAGCGAAAATAGATGTCTCTGTGTAGTAGGTAATAAAATGTAAATGTAAACGGGGGATTTAGAGGTTAACTGCAAGTAGTATAACACAAGTATGGATAGTATATATTGTGGTAACCTGCCTCACTGCCTATCATTTTCTCCCAGGTTCAGGGCTTGTATGTCGGTCGTGCATACGTGTGGGTGCCTAGTCTAACAATTTTAGAGAGAGAGAGAGAGAGAGACAGACAGACAGAGAGAGACAGAGACAGAGAGAGAGGGGTCAAAAACGTCGACTGGGAAATAAATTCTAACAACGTTTACTAGTCGGCGTAAATCCCTCTCGACAGTTTCTTGGTTGGGCCAATACTTTGCGCCAAAAAAGGCATTAAAGAGTTTTGTTCCAAACAGGGTTAACATTCGGACTCGCAGTCTACCACTGGGCCAAGAGTGAGAGAGAGAGAGAGAGAGAGAGAGAGAGAGAGATGTACAAGTTAAAAAATATAAATAAATTTATTTATCAATCAATGAAATCAAATACAAACAAATGAAAAAAGGAAGGATGGAAAAGAAAAAAAGAAAGAAAAAAAGAAAGAAAAGGAAATGACAATGAGACTCTGAGAGCTTTATAGGCGGAGAGTAGTGAGAATGGGCCTCTTACTTCCCTACATAGTCGTCTTGTCGACTGCCAGCCAACTTTTCAAGTCATTATTTCTCATTGCGTATTTTAGAAATTGCTCTGACCTTTACCGTTAAGACATTCCCAGGAGTAGCCTGTCTGTATTATGTGTAATAGATTTAGACTTGTTGCGATCATCTTGCGCTCTGGTAGGCGATAAATCTTGGACTAAATCACTGGTCATTAGATGGCGAAATTGATAAAAAATGCCACTTCGACGCCCTCGACTTGTGTTATTACACTTCAAAGTTCTACAGAAATAGATACATTGTACTTATACATATGTTTATAAAGGCTGGTAGATCGACAGACGGTCGGACGATCGAATGGACAAGACGTGCGCATAATACAAATGGATGCAGACAGGAATCTTCTGTGAATCATCGTATTTAATAATTTTAACAAAAAGTTTGACAGATTTAGATGAAATAGGAAATATTTGATCCTATCTTTTTTGACACATGTGATTAGGCAGGAAAATATGGCATAATTTAGCGAATTATTCTTCAGTGAGGGTTGTAAATGTCAAGAGATGAATGGGTGCTGAAGACCTCTCGTACAGTAACGTACTTTACTCTGAGATGTTAACTCTGGATTGAGAACGTAAGAATGTATGGATGTGGAAAGACAGCGAGAAAATAAATATCGAGAGGGATAGAGATAGATGGGCGGATGGAAAAATGAATAGATCAAAAACCATTTAGATTCATTCAACAGGACAGTTACAACGACAGGTATAAAGACAGACAGAAAGTTGAAGTTTGTGACATGTGAGTGTGTGTATGTGTGTGTGTGTGTGTGTGTGTGAGAGAGAGAGAGAGAGAGAGAGAGAGAGAGAGAGAGTCAGTTCTATGTTGCATGGTGATGTCTTCGTAATACCTGGACAAGCTAATACTTATTTATTAGATCGCCAATGTCTCGGAGATACTCGCAATAAAAGGAACATAATATACAAGAATCCTATCGATCCTGCGTCTTTACTGGGAAGACGCTGGGAATAAAAGCCTTGTTCCTGACTTTAATTTCTTGATCAACTGACACTAAGGCCCGGCCATGCGTGCAGACCATAAACTTCCCGACGTGCAACTTTAATGACAATGTCCAACCTGCTCGCCCTTTCCCAACCCTTTACACCAATGACGTATCCTATTCAGTCTTAAGGTAACCCCGGACAACGCCGTTTAACTTCGTTAGCCAATGAGCTCGGAAACTCGTCAGTTCAATTTATGTTTTCGAACCATACCGAAGTTAGCCCAAAATCAATAATTTAATGACAAATGCATAATGGATACCATAAAATGATTTTCTGATTGTTATCTTTATGGTATTTTCATAATCGGTTTTAATTTTTTCGCGTTCTTTTCCTTTTGCCATTCATGCCTCATGCGAATGTCGTGAAAGTAGGACGTCACAAGTTAAAAATAAGTTAACTGAAATCCCCCGGTGTGATTACAGTGACTTCGAGAAGTCAGCGTTTTGATAAAAACTTTGGTGGTGACACAACGTGAACATGAATCACATTATGGTCCATGTAAGCATAATTATGATACTGTGAAACCACGAACTAGGCATAGACATTGGTGATAAGACGTCACAAGTTAGGAATCCAGTCAGCATGAATTCTAAGTTACCAATAAAAACACCCACCATATCTATATATACATTTAAAAAAAATAAATTAAATGTGGATTAATGTGATCATTTACTAAATCAGTAGGCTTCCATTTTTTAAGTCACTTGAAGCAAGACTTTTTTATTTTTAAAAGTTATAAATGATGAACTATTTTTGTGCCTCTGTGCACTAAGGGTCTTCATCCGCCTGTAATAAGCTGGATGTTGCTATATGACTGAAATACTGTCACAGCCTCCATTAACTTCAAATCTACAATCATCTTAAACAAACGGAGGCCAAGTCAGATATAACTATTTTTACCTA